>CAUYPK010028625.1:0-12091 GCA_963574355.1 Loris lydekkerianus | reverse complement strand
AAAGAGGGAGAGTTTGACCTCCTCTGCTCCCATTTGGATTCCCTTTATTTCCTTGTCTTGCCTAATTGTATTGGCTAGAACTTCCAGCACTATATTGAATAGTAAAGGTGACAGAGGACAGCCTTGTCTGGTTCCAGTTCTAAGAGGAAATGTTTTCAGTTTTACTCATTCAGTAAAATACTAGCTGTGGGTTTGTCATAAATAGCTTCAATCAGTTTCATAAATGTGCCACCTATGTCTGTACTCTTCAGTGTTCTAGTTGGAGAAGGATGCTGGATTTTATTGAATGCTTTTTCCGCATCTATCGAGAGAGGATCATATCGTCTTTATTTTTGCCTCTGTTAATATGGTGGATAATGTTTACGGACTTGCGTATATTAAACCAGCCTTGCATCCCTGGGGTCAAACCTACTTGATCATGATGTATGACTTTTTTGATGATAAGCTGTAATCTATTGGCTAGGATTTTGTTGAGAATTTTTGCATCTATATTCATGAGTGAAATTGGTCTGAAACTCTTGTTTTTATTTGGGTCTTTTTCTGGTTTTGGTATCAGGGTGATGTTTGCTTCGTAGAACATGTTGGGGAAGATTCCTTCCTCCTCAATTTTTTGGAATAATTTCTGCAGTATGGGAATAAGCTCTTCCTTGAAGGTTTGATAGAATTCTGGTGTGAAGCCATCTGAACCAGGGCATTTTTTTTGTTGGAAGCTTTTTTATTGTTTCTTTAATTTCAGTGCTTGAAATTGGTCTGTTTAGGAGCTCTTTCTCTTCCTGGCTAAGTGTAGGGAGAGGGTGTGATTCCAAATATTGATCCATTTCCTTCACATTGTCAAATTTCTGGGCATAGAGTTTCTGGTAGTATTCAGAGATGATCTCTTGTATCTCTGTGGCATCAGTTGTTATTTCCCCTTAATCCTTTCTGACTGAGATTTTACTTTTCTATTTCTAGTTATTCTGGCCATAGGTTTATCTATTTTATTTATTTTTTTCAAAAAACCAACTCCTTGTTTTATTAATTTTCTGAATGATTCTTTTCTTATCAATTTCATTGATCTCTGATTTGATTTCGACTATTTCTTCTCCTGGGTTTAGGCTTAGATTGTTCTTCTTTTTCCAATTCCGTAAGATGGCTTGTGAGTTTGTTGATGTGCTCTCTTTTTGTTTTTCGAATGTAGGCATCTAAAGTGATAAATTTTCCTCTCAAAACTGCTTTTGCAGTATCCCACAGGTTTTGGTAGCTTGTATCTTCATTGTTGTTATGCTGAAGGAACTTAATGATTTCCTCTTTTATTTCATCCTGCAAACAACTGACATTCAACAGAAGGTTGTTTAATTTCCATGGCTTTGTGTGGGGTTGAACGTTTTTGTTGGAGTTGAGTTCCACCTTTCGTGCCTTGTGATCTGAGAAGATACAAGGTTAAATTTCAATTCCTTTGATTCTGTTGAGGTTTGTTTTGTGTCCTAGGATATGATCAGTTTTGGACAATGTTCCATGGGGTGATGAGAAGAATGTGTATTCTTTATCTTTCGGATGGAGTGTTATCTATATGCATTTATCAAGCACAGTTCTAGGGTCTCATTTAAGTCCCCTTATAGCTTTGTTTAATTTCTGTTTAGAAGATCTGTCCAGCTCTGTAAGAGGAGTGTTAAAGTCCCCTGTTATGGTATTATCGGATATGGTATTGTTTAGAGTGAGTTAAGGTCTGTTTCAAGAATCTGGGAGCATTTAAATTGGATGCATAAATATTTGGAATCGAAATGTCTTCTTGTTGTATTTTCCCTTGACCAATATGAAGTGACCATCTTTGTCTTTTTTGACTTTAGTTGCTTTAAATCTGTATGTATCTGAAAATAAGATTGCAAGTCCTATTTTCCTGTTTTCTTCTGAATTCCATTTGCCTGAAAAATTGTCTTCCAACCCTTGACTCGGAGTTTTGATTTGTCTTTTGAAGCCAGGTGTGTTTTGTGTAGACAGCAAATGGATGGCTTGTGTTTTTTAATCCAGTCAGCCAATCTTTGCCTCTTTAGTGGGGAATTCAAGCCATTAACATTTATTGAGATAATTGAATCAACTGTGGTAGTGTTGTATTCATCTTATTTTGTGAGAGCCCATTGCTTTTATCTTTTGCATCAGTTTGGATGTTAGGTTCTGTCCTTTAGTTTCTGAGTTCTTACTTTGCTGCTGATCCATTCTGATGGTCAGTGTGTAGAACAGGTTGAAGTATTTCCTGTAGAGCTGATCTTGTTGTGACAAATTTCCTCAATGTTTGTATATCTGTCAATGATTTTATTTCTCCGTCAATTTTAAAGCTTAGCCTAGCAGGATATAGAGTTCTGCGCTAGAAATTGTTCTGTTTAAGTAGATTAAAGGTAGATGACCATTGTCTTCTTGCTTGGAAAGTTTCATTAGAGAAGTCTGCAGTCACTCTGATGGATTTGCCCCTGTAAGTCAACTGGCACTTACTCCTGGCAGCTTGCAGAATCTTTTCTTTTGTCTTGACTTGGGACAAGTTCATCACTATGTGTCTTGGAGAAGCTCAGTTAGAGTTGAGGCGACCTGGGGTTTGCTATCCCTCTGAAAGTAGTATGTCAGAATCTTCGGTGATATTTGGAAAATTTTCATTTATAATATTTTCTAGTATGGCTTCCATTTCCCTGGGGCATTCTTTTTCCCTTCTGGGATTCCTGTAACTCGTGTTTTTGAACGCTTCATAAAGTCCCTTAATTCTGTCAGTGAACGTTCTGCTTTTTCTCTCTTCTTTTCTTCCTCTTTAACTATCTGAGTTATCTCAAGAGCTTTGTCTTCTGCCTCTGAGATTTTTTCTTCTGCATGATCTAATCTGTTCTTGATACTTTCTATTGCATCTTTAAGTTCCCTAATTGACTGCTTCAGTTTCTTCCACTCTGCTGTATCCTTTCTATATTCTTCATATCGTTCGTCTCTTATTTGATTCTGTTTTTGGATTTCCTTTTGGTTATTTTCCACTTTATTAGCAGTTTCCTTCATTGTTTCCATCATTTACTTCATTGTTTTCATCATCTGTATTCTAAATTCCCTTTCTGTTATTCCTAACATTTTTTTATGGGTGGAATCCTCTGCAGTGGCTACCTTATGGTCCCTTTGAGGGGTTGCTCTGGACAGGTTCTTCATGTTACCAGGAGTTTTCTGCTGATTCTTCCTCATGAGTGATTTCTTTTATCTGTTTCCTTGCCCTAATTTTCCTTTCACTTCCTCTTGCTCTTTAAGTTGCCATGCCTGTGGACTAGGGTTTCGATGAGTCAACTGCTGGCAGGATTAGACCAAACGAACACAGGCAACCACACTTGCCAGTTTTCTACTGCTTTTGTCCTCCTCTGGGGGTCCAGAAGTCTCTTGCGGACTCCGTGAGCCCTCAAAGGGATGATTATAGGCAGATCCCACCAGCCATGCATTCCTGGAGTCTTGTGTTCCCAGACTCACCGTGCCCAGTTGCAAGGAAGCTGTTACTCGGCCGCCATCTTGCTTGGATCACTCAATTTTTGAGTATTTTTTGAGAATAGTGGAGAGAACCAGGATGAGTGAAATGTATAAAATTAGAGATATTACTATGGCAGTTTGTATACATGATAAAAGATAAAGAGACTTGATAAGGAAGACCAATATAAAAGTTATTTTCACTTTGGGAGGCTGAGGCAGGAAGATTATTTGAGGCTAAGGCATTTAAGACCAACCTGGGCAACATAGTGAGAATTTATCTCTATAAAAAATTAGTCAGTGCAGTGGCACAAGCATATAATCCTAGCCACTTAGAATTAGGCAAAAGAGTCACTTGAGTTCAAGGAGTTCAAGGCTGCAGTGAACCATAATTCTAACATATGTATGCTTTCCTATTTTAGGAATTTCTTCTTCAGACTCTAGGAATGCAAATCTCTATTTTTTGGATGTTGTGCAGCAGGCCAATACTATTTTCCATCTTTTTGATAAGCAGTTTAATGATCACCTTATGCCACTAATAAGGTTAGTCAAATTTTCTGATTTTCATTGACGTTTTGATGAATGTTATAATACTCTACATAGATTTTTATTACATTTTTAAAAGTATGACACATTTATAAAATTTCAAACTGGAAAGGGGATATGAAAGAAGACATAAAAATCTTTATGAAATAAAATGTAAAAGTTCTTTTTCTTCTTTCTTGCCTTCTGTTTTTTTTTTTGTTGTTGTTTTTGTTTGTTTTTTTTACTGTGTTATTAATTTCGGTATGTTTGAAAAGACTTAATCTGTCATAAACCTAAAACGGAAATCTAATGTGAAAGAGGACCTCCATAGTGACACTCAACAAATAATGACATACTTCAAAAGATTCAACAGACACAGTCTACTTGTTATGAAGACACAAAAAATTTTCTGAGACAGATTTTGATGAGGCATATATCAACTTACGTGAACTTTCTTAAGCATATGAAAAATAATGTATATTTGAGCATGCTTTGCAAAATTGTCTTTTCAGCACTGTTATTGAAGAGGAAAAACAATCGCATAAAATTTTTGGCATTTTGTTATAAACATTGATATGCCAAGACTAGTCCAGAAGCAGTTTCAAAATCACTTGTGATACTTTAAAAGGGAAAATATTCTGTTGTTGTGGAGGCTTACCACCAGATCTTCAATCTATAGAGTTGATTTGGCAAAAAGGAATTTACTTTTAAAGAACTGTTAGTCCACATACCAGAGAATTCACATTATTAGGGTTGCACATGACTTGTTATTTTTGGTGTTTTGACATTCGATAGCACTTAGAAGACAAATAAGATTGTCAGGTTTTTTTTTTAATTAGGAAAGTTAAATACAACTAGATTGGCTATTGCCTCCAAATTTTAATTAGTATAATTTACAGTATTCTTAAGACTCTGATATTATACTGTGACTTTTATTACTATACTAGATATTTATTTATAAAGGAAACCAAATATCTCTACAATTTCAAAATCACAAAATTAGGGGATGTCTCCTTAGGAATGAGAATAACAAATCATCTTCTTTCTTGCATTTAATTGGTTAATTGTTTTGTGTGACTAATATGATGAATTGGGCATAATGAATGCCAAATGATTATGTGTTTCTTGAATTTGCTAACAAATTAATATGTATACATATATCTATATATATATATATTTACAAATATATATAATGTAATACATGTGCATATGAAAAAGTTTTAGAATTTATAAGGCTATTAATGTGGTTTTCTTTCCTTTTAAAATATACAATAGCTCTTCTCCTAAGTTATCTGAATGCCTTCAAAAGAAAAAAGAAATAATTGAACAAATGGAGATGAAATTGGATACTGGCATTGATAGGCAAGTTGCTGGTTTTATTTTTTTCTCCCTTTTTTTAAAGTTGAAAAACACTGTATCATAGCAGCATGCAAATAATTTTCAAAGAAAAAAAATTCTATCTTAATTTCACTGTCTTGCTATAGTATTTTATTTTTGTATATTGCCTTCACTCTTACTAGAATATTATTTTTATTTGATCTTGACTTTTTTTTTTTTTTATTGTTGCAGTTTGGCCAGGGCCGGGTTTGAGCCCACCACCCTCCATATGTGGGGCCTACGCCCTACTCACTGAGCCTCAGGCACCGCCCTGGTCTTGAAGTTTTTATCTTGGACTGTCTCAACTTTTGTCATGCTTTTCCTCACGAAACTTCATCACTGATTTAAAATGTAAAATGTGTGTTGACTCAATGCCCGTAGCATAGTGGTTACAGCATCAGCCATGTACACCAAGGCTAGTGGGTTTGAACAGGCCCAGTCCAGCTAACCAACAATGACAACTGCAACAAAAAAATAGCCAGGTGATATGGCGGGTGCCTATAGTCCCAGCTACTTGAGCGGCTGAAGCAAGAGAATCACTTAAGCCCAAGTGTTGGAGGTTGATGTGACTGTGACGCTATGGCATTCTGCTGAGGGCAGCATAGTGAGACTCTATCTCAAAAAAAAAAATGCAAGACGTGTGACTCTTTTCACTTGAACACTTAGAGGCATTGTAGGGTTATTACTAATGGGCTGATTTCAATATTATTGTGTCTCAGGGAATAAGAAGGCCTGAGGAAAGGGAGAGAGTTGAAGGGAATGATCAGTCAGTGAAGCAGTCAGAACACACATAATGTTTATCCACTAGGTTTACTATCTTATATGGATATGATTAGTGGCACCCCTGAACAATTACAATAATAATGCCAAAGGTCACTAATCACAGATCACCATAACAGATGTAACAAGAATGAAAAAGTTACCTGGGCTTGGGCTGTTAAGCCACGGCACTCTGCCAAGGTTGGCAAAATGAGATTATTATCTCAAAAAAAAAAAAAAAAAAAAAAAAGATTGAAAAGGTTTGAAACAGTGTGAGAATTACCAAAACACAAAGTGAACGCCTGCTGTTGGAAAAATGTTATAGATATATTTGCTCAATGCTGGGTTGCCACAGACCTTCAGATTTGTAGAAAACATTGTTAATTCCTACGTATTTTATTCTTTTTGATGCTATTGTAAATGGGATTGTTTTCTTAATTTCTTTTTTGGATAGTTATTAATGTATAGAAGCACTACTTATTTTTGTATGTTGATTTTGTATTCTGCAACTTTACTGAATTCATTTGTTGTAATAATTTTTTGGTGGAATCTTTAGGATTTTTTGTATGTGGGATTATATCATCTGCAAAAAGATATAGTTTTCGGGTTTGGTGCCTGTGGCTCAAAGGAGTAAGGCGCTGGCCCCATGTGCTGGAGGTGGCAGGTTCAAACCCAACCCCGTCCAGAAACTGCAAAAAAAAAAAAAAAAAAGATATAGTTTTCCTTCTTTCCAATATAGATTTCTTTTTCTTGCCTAATTTCTCTGGGTAGGACTTCAGTACTATGTTGAATAGCAATGATAAGAGTGGGCATCCTTGCCTTGCCTGATCTTACAAGAAAAGCTTTCAGCTTTTTTCACTGTCGAGTATGATATTAGCTGTGGGCTTCTCAGACATGCTCTTTATTCCTTCTGTGCCTAAATTGTTGTGAGTTTCTATCACAAAAGGGCATTGGATTTTGCCAAACACTTTTTTTCCTTATCGTCAGATGATCATATTCATCTATCTAAATAATTCTATCTAAATAATTCATTTAATGTGAAAAATCACATTTACTGATTTGTGTATGTTGAACTGTCCTTGAATCTTAGGAATAAATTTTCCTTGATCACAGTATATGATCTTTTTAAAGTGTTGTTGAATTCAGTTTGCTAGAATTATTTTGATGATTTTTTAAAATGTACATTCGTCAGGGTATTAGCCTGTAATTTTCTTTCCTGTGGTATCTTTTGTCTGGGTTTGGTATCTTGGTGATGCTGTTCTTGTAAAATGAGTTTGGAAGTGTTACCAGTTCTTCCACTTTCTGCAAGAGTTTGGAAAGGATTGGTGTGAATTCTTTAAATGTGTGATAGAAATTCACCAGTGAAGCCATCTAGTCCTAGGCTTTTCTTTATTGGTAGGTTTTTGATTGCTAATTCAATCTCCTTATACATTATTGCTTTGTTCAGGTTATTGATCTGTTCAGATTTTCTATTTTTTCAATTTAGTTTTGGTAGGTTGTATGTTTCTAGGAATTTATCATTTTTTCAGGTTGTCCAATTTGTTGGTGTATCCCTCTTTTTGTTTTAGTCAGAACTACATTAGTTTATACATTCACAGAACTTTATTTAACATTATTATAATGTATATGTACATGTATTGTAAACATTACTTCCAAGAAATATGTATTTTCCTAACAGTTCTTTATGTCAGTCCCTTACTACATCTGTTGTGGATTTGGGGATCTGTCTCACAATTCTTTGAATCTTAGGTTACTCCCATATCCATGTGTGACCCATTCATTTTTTTGATCTTTTCCACTTTATCGTTTCCTTTACACCACTAGGCCTTTCTGTCATTGATTAAAAAAACACCTTGAACCTGAATATCCTACTGTATTTCTATAACCTTTTATTTTTCTAACTCTTAAATTTTCCATATAGCTGTTTTCTTATCCCCACAGGACCTTTGTCCCTTAATTTCTTTGTCTTATGCCAATCTATTATCCTTTTCCTAGCCTTACTTCATTCATTATTACACATAAGTTATGTGGTTCATCTTTTGAATTACTCCTTTGTAATTACCATAAAATCCATCTCCTTCAACCACAGCTGTCTTTACAGAATCTAAACTCTGATCAGTACAGTTTGTTTATTGTCATAAGTGGATAACTGCTTGCTGTCGAGGAATATGACATAACTTGTATGTTGTTGGTATCATGACAAATCCATGCCCTTATTTCCAAGCTGTTTTTCTAAATGTTGGCCACTGTTTTTAAGTTCTATATTATTGTCCCACCTTTGTAAGCGTTGTACTATTTGAGCATCCCTAATAGAAAACTTTGAAGTCTAAAATGCTGCAAAATTCAAAGTTTTTTCAGTGCTAACATGAAGGCACAAGTGGAAAATTCTACACTGACTTCATGTAATGAGTACAATCAAAGCATAGGCTTAAAACACATAGTTTATTCAGCATTCTTCAAAGGAAAATTTTCCCTCCACCCTCTTTAGCTGTTATGCAGCTTTTTCGTGCTTGCCTAAATCTAACCTCCCTCCCCCCCCCCAAGCACACCACAAAGGGTGATAAAATAGCATGTGTGCAGGCCAGATGTGCCAACAGAAGATTCCCTATGATGTCCTACGTGAAGCCTAGGTCTATGTGCCTCACTGTGTCTCCTTTTTTGTTGTTTTATGGCTTATTCTCTGCTGAATAAGATATTGTTGAAAGTGTCAAAATGTTAAAAAGCCCTGTGGGTAACAGTGGTAAGAAAAAGAGGCCTAGTCATGGTGGCTCACATTTATAATTCCAGTTCTTTAGGAGGCTGAGGCAGGAGGATCACTTTAGGCCAGAAGTTCAAGACTTACCTGGGCAGCATAGCAAGACTCTAGTTCTCCAAAAAAGTTAAAAAATAAGCTGGGCACGGTGGCATTGCCTGTACCTCCAGCACCTCAGGAGGCTAAGGTAGGAGAATTGCTTGCACCCAGGAGTTTGAGACTACAGTGACCTATGATTGTGCCCCTGTACTCCTGGGTGACAAAGCAAGACCCTGTCTTTAAAAAAAAAGAAGAAGAAGAAGAAGGAAAGAAAGAAAAAGAAAAATAGGAAGCATTTGTATTTACCTGTAGCACAGTCAGACTATCGGAGAAACTAAATGTGGCAGCATCAGTGTGAAACATCTTATGGAAGAGCACGGTGTTGGAATGACCACCATGCGTGACTTAAAGAAACAGAAGGAAAAACTATTGAAGCCCTGAAAGTAATGAACAGAAGTTAATGAAAAACAGAAAAAGACCGCATAAAGCTAAAATTGAAGATCTCAATCCTGTACTGAAAGAATAGATCCATCAGCTCTGCGGTGAACGCATGCCACTCAATGGTATGCTCATCATGAAACAAAGATCTATCCTGCTGAGCCGAAAATTGAAGGAAACTTTGAATATTCAACAGGCTAGTTACAGAAATTTAAGAAAAGACATGGCATTAAATTTTTAAACATCTTTTGATTATGAAGCAGTGAAGAAATTAATTTGTTGAGTTTGTCACTTTCATTGCTGATGAAAATCTGTTGCCAGAACACATCTCTAATGCTGATGAAACATCTCTTGTTTTGTCATTATTGCCCCCAGTGTAGACACTGACTACAGCTGATTAGACAGTTCCTACAGGAACCAAAGATGCCAAGGACAGAATAACTGTGTTGGGATGTCCTAATGCAGCAGGCATACTTAAGTGTGAACTTGCTAGAGTAGGCAAAATCTTTTATCCTCACTGTTTTCAAGGAGTGAATATCTTGCCAGTGCATTATTTTTCTAACAAAATTGCATGTTTCAGTGATATTTTTCTGATTGGTTTCGTAAACATTTTGTACTGGTGGCTTGCTCTCATTGCAGGGAAAGTAGACTGGATGACAACTGCAAGATTTGTTACTCCTTGAAAACCATTCTCATTCTCCAGGTGAAATTCTCATCACAAGCAATGCTTGTACTTTTTCTCAAATGTAGCTTCATTCATTCAGCCATCTGAATGAATCATTCAGCCATCTGAAGAACAATTATAAGAACACTTTCTTGATCAGTATGCTAGTAGCAGTGAACAGATGTTTGAATGTGGAAGGTTTTCAAAAGGAGTTTAGTTGGAATGCAGTGGCGAAAGACATACTTGTGCATACCTGGTATAACCTCTTGCCTATGACTGTTCAGTGATGATAAAGTAATGACTGAAGGATTCTGTATGTCAAGTGAGGAAAAAAATAATCCCTAACCTCTGTACATATGAAAAAATGTACCCTCAGAGTGCATCGGTAAGCTGAACAAAGTGGAAATTGAAGTTTAACGTCAGTATTGAGGGTCTAATTGTTCATTCTTTGACTGATAATGAAATAGCCAAAATGGTTCTGAATCAAGGTGATAATAGTGACAATTATGATGATGTTGCCAACACTGTAGAAAAAGTTTCTGTAGATGACATAGAGAAAAGATGCTATGGCAGTAAAGGACTAGGGCAGCATGTGTTCATAACAATCAGAAATCGTGTCAGTTTATAAAAATTAGAGACTTCTAAGACATTTTTGGTGTCTAGAGGAAACATATTAAAAAGCCATCTAGCAGAATGTCTGCTCATCCCTAGAGGACCCACTTCCTGGCCACTCAATTGCTTTGGATGTTTCTTTTCACCTTAAAAAAAAATAAAATAAAAATGCAGTGTTCAATAACCTTTTAGTCAAAACACAGCATCATAGGTAGAGACCAAAAGCCTGCCATTTGTTGTTGTTTAATAGCCGATGTAAGTATTCTGGTTTTGCTAGAATACCGTGAACACATTATTTTTTCACTGTACCAATGGCAAGTCATATTTTTTTACTGTTAAGTACTTACATGCAAATAAATGTAAGGACATGATTGCTGTCTAGAAGCATAGAAGTTCAGAGTCAGGCATGATGGTGCTACTGTACAACCACAGATTGTTCACGTGGCCAACATGAGATAGTGACACCTTTGCTTTCTGATGCTTCAGTGAATGAATGTGCACAAACTTTGTTTCATGCACAAAAGAATTGAATATGTTATATAAAATTACCCTCAGGCTGTGTGTATAAAGCATATATGAAACGTAAATGGATTTTGTATTTAGACTTGGGTCCCAACCCCAAAAGATCTCACCTGTATGCATATATTCCAAAATCTGAAAAAATCCAAAACACTTCTGATTCCAAGTATTTCAAGTAAGGGTGCTCAACTTGTGTATTGTTTGGCCTTTGTTGAAGGACCTTAGTTGTTAAGGAAATAAATTAGTAACTGACTTCCAAGATTTTTAAGATTTCCTTAAATAAAATATTGCTCAAAGAGTCTGTCCTCTGTTTTGAGCAGGAAAATGATAAAACCAAGAGCTCTTTGATACTAAGACCTATAACTTACTTTTTCTAAAATCTAGAGTCTACCAATAGCAAAGTAGTTTTATGGTGACATGAAACTAATTTTCATCTAATTTGTTATAAATAATATAAAAGTAAATACAGAAAGTAAACGGATTAAACATATTGTGTTCTTAATTCTCTAGGACATTAAATTGTATGATTGGACAGATGAAACATATCTTGGCTGCAGAACAAAAGAAAACAGATTTTAAGCCAGAAGATGAAAACAATGTTTTAATTCAGTGTACTAATGTGAGTAAAATGATTCAGTTTCCTAATAAGAATATCTGCTTTTTAAGTACTTTATTAAATTTTCATTGGTGTGTCTGTGCCATAAGTTTTTTTTCTTTTATATTGAGAGATTAGGAACTTCTATGTATTTTCTCTTTTTAACTAAGTTAATATGTATTTCTATATAATAAGTGTAGAAAAACTTTCACAGGCCTGTGTAAAAGTCTGTGCTTATGTAAGAAAACAAGTGGAGAAGATTAAAAACTCCATGGACGGAAAGAATGTAGATACAGTTTTAATGGAACTTGGAGTACGTTTTCATCGACTTACCTATGAGCATCTTCAACAATAT
>CAUYPK010028624.1:0-22520 GCA_963574355.1 Loris lydekkerianus | reverse complement strand
GCTATAACCCAACTATACCACAAGACTATGAGGAAAGGACCAAGGAAGGGGAAGGGAGGGGGGAGGTTTGGGTGGAGGGAGGGTGATGGGTTGGGCCACATCTATGGTGCATATTTTTATCTATAATAAAAAAAATAAAAAATAAAAAAATAAAATGGCAAAAAAAAAAAATTTTTTAATTTCTAAAATATTTAATGGTAACTTTCAAAATGTCTTTTGTGGAACTAGGCCTTTGATAACAAAAATATCAAATAGAGAGCTTTATGCAACTAACATCTGATTTCTGTAAACATACATATTATGTAATAATGTATAGTAATAAGCCACCAATCACCAAGGAATGGTTATGGAACATCATTCTATGATTATCAGTGATGTATGTAAACTTTATACCAATCATGGGGAACACGACCGAATGACATGAAATCAACTTCAAAACTATTATATTCCATCTTGGTGTTTGTTTTTTCCTTAATTATTTTTAAAATATCACTAAAGTTGGTTTGGATGTTGTTCTGAAAACAACCAGTTAGGATTTATAAATAGGGTGGCACCTGTGGCTCAGTAAGTAGGGCACCGGCCCCATATACCAAGAGTGGCGGGTTCAAACCAGGCTCTGGCCAAACTGCAACAAAAAAATAGCCAGGCGTTGTGGCAGGCACCGTATAGTCCCAGCTACTTGGGAGGCTGAAGCAAGAGAATTGCCAAAGCCCAAGAGCTGGAGGTTGCTGTGAGCTGTGACATCACAGCACTCTACCAAAGGTGACGAAGTGACTCTGTCTCTAAAAAAATAAATAAATAAAATAAAATAATTATAAATAAATAGTTTTCCACAGAAATACTAAATTGTCCCAAACGCATAGTACAGTCTCTAATATCTTTAACAAGATCATAATAATATAACCAGAGTCAAGGAATATAATGTTTCCATACAAGGCTCTTCAGGGTAACAAAGCTACAATTTCTACTGATATTATGCACTTAAAAGCATTATATCTTCTAAATGTTAGATATCATTATTTTATAACCTGTGTTAAACTGAGTGAATTCCTTTAACAAATAGAGAACTGACTTTATTTATTCAATTCTATTCATTTGTTTGTCAACACAGATATGTAGCCAGGAGCAGTGGCTCACACCTGTAATCCTAGCACTCTGGGAGGCCAAGGTGGGTGGATTGAGCTCACAGGTTCAAGACCAGCCTGAGCAAGAGTGAGACCATGTCTCTAAAATAGCTAGGCCTTAGCTCAGCGCCTATATAGCACAGTGGTTACAGCATCAGCCATAAACACCAAGGCTGGCAGGTTCGAATCCAGCCCAGGCCAGCTAAACAATAATAACAACTGCAATAAAACTGTGGTGGGCACCTGTAGTCCCAACTACTTTGGGAAGCTGAGGCAAGATAATCGCTTAAGCCCAAAAGTTTGAGGTTGCTGTGAGCTGTGACACCAGAGCACTCTACTAAGGGCGACATAGTGAGACTGTCTAAAAAAAAATAGTCAGACATCGCAGCAGGCACTTTTAGTCCCAGCTACTGGGGAGGCTGAGACAAGAGAATCACTTGTGCCCAAGAGTTTGAGGTTGCTGTGAGATGTGATTCCATGGCACTCTACCAAGGGCAACAAATAAGACTATGTCTCAAAAAAAAAAAAAAGGGGGGGGGGGGAGGGCAGCACCTGTGGCTCAAAGGAGTAGGGTGCCAGCCCCATATGCAGGAGGTGGCAGGTTCAAACCCAGCTCTGGCAAAAAAAAAAAAACTGCAAAAAAAAAAAAGATACAAGATGTAAGAACAAAATGCACCTTGTTTCCAACTCTCATGTCTGTCTCTCATGATAAAATTACTGTTTATCATGAGAGACAGACAATAATAAGTATAAAATTTGGCAATGAAGCACAGTACCAAACATAATAAGGATACATAATGGAGGATATGACACAGTCCAGAGAATGACAAAAGGTTTAAGATTTCTTAAGTCTCTTCTGAATAAGCTAGAACCGGAAATATCTTCTAGAACAAACACTACACATCTCCAGACTGGGAGACTAGAAGTAAAGGAAGACGCTCTAGGTGGCAGCCCTTATGTACGGTGTATTAGATACGTATAAACATTTTCAAACAACTCTAAATCCATTCCACTTCTAGAAATCCCTTAAGTGCACAGTGCATCTACGTGAGCTACGTAACTGAAAATTAGGTAACTTTTCCACAACAAATGAAAAGCAAAATCTATAAAATAAAAATTAAATATAAAAAATATATAATCAATAGCTACAAAGTAAATGCATGTTAATACTTTGAGTTTTTTTAATCTTTTTTCTTTTTTAAAAAAAAATACGGAACACTTTACGAATTAGCGTGTCATCCTTGAGCAGGGCCCATGCTAATCTTCTCTGTATCGTTCCAATTTCAGTAGATGTGCTGCTGAAGCGAGCACTAAGATCTTTTTTCTTCAAGTGACCAATGAGAATATGTAGAGTGAGAATTTTTTCTTCACTTTAATTTATTAATAATCCCACCATCTAGAGACATTTCAGCATATAAAATCCTAAGTATTTTTACATCCATATACACTAAAAGTCATCCCCTAAAAATATAACTAGAAAGTAAACTCAATAAGAAACTAGGCCTTCAAAATTTGAAAAGTATTTTCTTTTCTTTTTTTTCTTTTAGCGACAGAGTCTCACTTTGTGGCCTTCAGTAGAATTCCATGGCATCACAGCTCATAGCAACCTGCAGCTCTTGGGCTTAGGCGATTCTCTTGCCTCAGCCTCCCAAGTAGCTGGGACTACAGGCACCGCCACAACGCCCAGCTATTTTTTGTTGCAGTTTGGCCAGGGCCAGGTTCGAACCCACCACCCTAGGTATATGGGGCTGGCACCCTATTCATTGAGCCACAGGTGCCACTCTTGAAAAGTATTTGCTTAAAAGTGAGGTGTTTCAAAAATTTTAAATTCAATTTAGTGTTTTAAATATGTACTTCAGTTAAAACTAATAACCATGATTAATATATATATAAAACAGAATTCTGTGCAAATCAGCTTAGAAAATATAACTGCATTGTCTGAACATACTATATATATAAACTAGTGTTTTAAAAGGTGCATAATCTAGGTGGCGCACAGTGGAATTCCAGCGCATTGAGCGTCCCAGACAGAATAGCTTGAGGCCAATACTTCAAAACCAGCCTGAGCAACAATATAGAGATTTCATCTCTACAAAAACTAAAAACAAACAAATCAGCAGAGCTTGCTGGCTCAAGCCTGTAGTTCCAGCTGCTCAGGAGGCTGAGCCCAGGACACTGAGGCTGCAGTGAGCTATGTACTGTACTCTAGGCCGGACAACACAGTGAGAACCATACCCCTTCTTCCCCTAAAAAGGGCACATAATCTAATATATATAATTATTGTTCTATTTAGTTTTTTACCATCACCACCATAATAGGCCAAAATTTTCTCATTAAAATAGAAAGTACCTCTACTTTTCCAGTATAGAGATTTTCATTCAATGGCATATTATGCAAAGACTATCAATTGTGTTTTTAAAAGAATCCTTAAGAACATAGGGAAAGGCTAAAAATTCAGTTTAGCTTAAATAAATACAGAAAATAGAAGAAGTCTAAAGACTGATACTGTATTATATGGCCATTAAAAGTCATGTTTTAAAGAACACAATAAAAAATACATATAGTATGATCTCAATTTTGTTTTTTAACTTAAACAGGTGGCTCACTGAAGATTTTACACACACACACACACACACACACACACACAGAAAATGACTACAAGGAAAGAGAATCACAAAGTTAATAGTGCCTATCCTTTGTCTTGTGAATGGCAACATTAAAGAGATTTTCTCTTCTTTTTGCTACATTTTTCCAAATTTTAGACAATAAACAAGTATTTTCCCCGCAAAAGAAATCCAGTGTAATGTTAACAGAAAACACACCAAAAAGAAATACTATTTTTTGTTATTCTGAGATGGAGTTTCACACTTTGTCCCCGTTGGTACAGTGCCTTTGTGTCATAGCTCACAGCAACCTCAAACTCTTGGGCTTAAGCGATTCTATTGCCTCAGACTCCCAAGTAGCTGGGACTATAGGTGCCCACTATTTTTAGAGCTGGGGGGGTCTTGCTCTGCTCAGGCTGGTCTCGAACCTGTGAGCTCAGGCAATCCACCCACCTTGGCCTCTTAAGAGTGCCAGGATTACAGATGTGAGTCATCCCACCCAGCCTGAAATACTTTAAATAATACAAGTAAAAAAGCATAAAATACTACTTTTATAAAGAACCCTAAATATTATTTTTAAATAACATAAAATGCCTAAGCATTGCATTTTTTTAAATAGGTAACATTTTCAAATCTTTAATGAATAAATTCTTGGTGGCAACTGTGGCTCAGTGAGTAGGGCAACAGCCCCATATACCAAGGGTGGTGGGTTCAAACCCAGCCCCAGCCAAACTACAACTAAAAAATAGCCAGGCATTGTGGCAGGCGCCCATAGTCCCAGCTACTCGGGAGGCTGAGGCAAGAGAATCACATAAGCCCAAGAGCTGGAGGTTGCTGTGAGCTGTGATGCCACAGCACTCTACTGAGGGCAACATAGTGAGAAAAAAAATAAATAAATAAAAAAAAAATATATATATATATATATATAATATATAATGAATAAATTCTAATGAAACCAGCCAAATTTCAGTAGCACTTTAATTTTACTGTAAGCTCATAGCAGTATTTTTTTTTTTTTTTTGACACCTATGTGGCACTTTAATGAAACACCAAAACCAAATAGATGCTTAACTATTTGGGGCTTAAGTGCTCTGCTCACATTGTGCCTCAACTATTCTATTCTATGTGTAACACCCAGAAAACAGACTGAGTGAAGTCACTCAGGAACAGGCAGCTGTGGCTCTAACCTGGTTTGACCAACTGCAGCCCTTCTCAGCTCTTGCATCAGCTGCCCGGTGCATTCTGGCTCTCTGCTGGCCGCCTGCAGCAAAGCTTTCCTAAACGTATGCCGGCATTTCTTTTGACGAGATTCTGCCCGCTCCAGGCGGCAGAGGTGCTTGTATTTCTGCTGAAAGTAAGTGCAAAGCTGGGTCACCCTGGAGCTCCTACTCTCCGCATCATCATCATCTGACCTGGAAAGAGCAAGGAGATGAGTAAAACACCAATTACACATCAGGTTGATCTTAGAGAGGGCAAGAGAGAAGAAGGAAGGGTGGTAAAATACACTGGCTAGAACTTCCGTGGCATGTGAGCACACACTTAACAAAATTATAGAGGAAGAGAATTCCAACAGTGCTGAAAGTAAGTGCAGTTTTTCAACAATAAGCAAGAAGGCAGAGACAATCCAAGGCTTTAAGCACCTAACCTTTTACCGTGTCATCATCAGACACTTAATGCACCAACGTCTTCTAAATTTTAGTGACCAGAGATCCAGATATGCTTTTTTATTTTTTTTTGAGACAGAGTCTCACTCTGTCACACTTGGTAGAGTGCTGTAGCGTCACAGCTCACAGCAACCTCAAACTCTTCGGTTTAAGGGATCCTCTTGCCTCAGCCTCTAAGTAGCCGGGACTACAGGCGCCCACCCAATGCCCAGCTATTTGTTTTACTGTTGTTGCAACTGTCATTGTTGTTTAGCAGGCCTAAGCCGGGTTCAAACCTGCCAGCCCCGGTGTATGTGGCCAGCGCTGTAACCTCTGAGCTACAGGTGTCGAGTTGTGACCTGAGATTCTTGAGGGAAACAAGCCATTTCTTTACCTTCACTTACCTGAACATCTACACAAATGGCATGGCAGTTATGAGGAACACAAGGCATAATTTGTAAAAGATGAGTCATCCCAGAAATAGAGCAGTGGGGTGGTGCCTGTGGCTCAGTGAGTAGGGTGCCGGCCCCATATACCGAGGGTGGCGGGTTCAAACCTAGCCCCGGCCGAACTGCAACAAAAAAATAGCCAGGCTTTGTGGGGGGCGCCTGTAGTCCCAGCTGCTCGGGAGGCTGAGGCAGAAGAATCGCAGAAGCCCAAGAGCTGGAGGTTGCTGTGAGTCCTGTGACATCACGGCACTCCATCGAGGGCGGTAAAGTGAGACTCTGTCTCTACAAAAAAAAAAAAAAGAAAGAAAGAAATAGAGCAGTGAATCCTACCAGTAAATTAGCTAAGAGCTGTCCTTTTACACATTCAGGTTTTCTATTTTGACCATAGGGATCACACTCTACAGTTTTTCTTTTAACTATGGAGGTATCTCAAACAGCATTTAACAGACCAGGGATTACATATGGTTTCCTTTTTGTCATATGCATATGTGACCAATTGGTGGTCCCTGCTTAAGTGCTATGTGGAAAGGGCACATTTGGGCACAAGAAAGAGAGCTGTGGTTACTCAGCAGTGTCTACCACCAGCGAGGTTACAAAGGTAACTGTTCTATGGAACAAATGTTCTCTCGCTTTTGACCATCAGGAAGAACATGCACTAGACTTGAAAATTGATCCATGTTATTTTATCTTCTGTCTCTTCTCTCATAACATAAAGTAATAAAACACATGTTGACACCACATGTGTTACCTTACTAATCTTCTATAAATCACTGCTTGGTTTCTCTTCTCTTCTTAAGTGATTTTCACTTTCCTTCAGAATAGTCTTAACAAGCTACTCTACGCTTCTGTTTAGTGCCTCTCCAAAGAAACATGTTCTCTCCAATACAGTTTCTCCTACAGATATTAAAATTGAAGGATCTTACCTTGATCTTTCATCTATTCTACATTCAACATTTACTGTGTATCTATTATGCTGAGCACTACAGAAGAGAGTCCAGAGCTTCAAGGACTTTGCAATGCAGACAAGATATACCAATCCCAAAAGAGAATGTAACCAATAACTAAAATAATGGAGCAGACAGACCAATGATTCAAATATCTGACTACAAATTAGAAAAATCTAGAAGCATTTTAAAACTTCAGATTACCAGGACCTATCCCAGATCTACTGAACTAGAATAGAATCTCCATGGGGTTGGGCCCAGGAATCTTTATTTTGAACTGTTTATTCCCTCAAGTCTCAAAGCAGAGCTACACTTGAGAGTTCTAACGAAGCCAGTAAATGCTCTACTTTAAAATTAGAGAATAAGTACCGAAAGAGAGGTATAGACAACGTGCTATTGAGGGTCACTGGTAAGACTGCCAAATGAAAGGAAGGTTTTGCAGAAATGACTGCAGAATTGAGCCTTGAACAACAGGTAGAATTAAAGATCAGACAAAAAGGGTACCACATAGAGATAAAACACATAAGCCAAGACACAGAGAGGTGGGTGAGGGATGAGAACTAAGTAGCTTGATTAGGCTATGGTATGGAGCATGCAGGGGCGAGTGGAGATGTAGGTAGGGTAGACTTTCTCAACCTAAATTAAAGAGTTTAACCTTTATACCACAGGCAATACAGAAACTTTGTAATTCTTAGCAAAACAGATAACAATAATAGAGAACAATTACACTGTCAGCAGACACAGAATAAACAGAGGAAGAGACAGACAAGAACTGCTAGAAATTACTGTAAAACTCCAGGACCCACACCAAGGAGGGGGCAGTAGGAGTGGAGAGCAGGAGAGGTGAGGTGCATGTATAAGACAAACACTGTCGACCAGGCAGGGAGATGCAAGGTCAATAATCATCGCTCAGCAGCTTCCATCAGTGAAGACTAGGGAAGGGCAGGAGCACCACTTAGAAAGCAAGGGACAGGAGCAAGAGCAGTTTGGGCACAGAAAATAAATTCCATTTCAGACAAGAGGAATCTTGAGACGCATGTGACATCAAGGGGAGTTGCATGAAAATTTGTGGAGAGAGTGATTTTAGAGTCAACAACAATGAACAACAAGGGAGTGAGTAAAAGTAAAAAGCTACAGAGATAATGGAAAGAACAAGACATATAAGGGCCATGATCACTTTTAAAAGAAGAAACTCAGTTTGGTGATTGACTGTGAAAGATAAGCTAAAAATAAGGGCTGCACCCACAGCTCAGTGGGTAGGGCACTGGCCACATACACCAGAGGTGGCAGGTTCGAACCCAGCCTGGACCTGACAAACAACAATGACAAGTATGACACCAAAATAGCCGGGCACTGTGATGGGCACCTGTAGTCCCAGCTACTTGGAAGGCTGAGGCAAGAGAATCACTTAAGCCCAAGAGATGGAGGTTGCGGTAAGCTGTGACGCCACGGCACTCTACTGAGGACAACATAGTGAGACTCTGTCTCAAAAAAAAAAGAACTGATAGAACAAGTTCACAGAAAATCACCAAAGACATGAACAATACTACTAACCAACTTGGCCTAAATGACATTTACAGAACACTATATTCAAGTGTGGTTTCTGGGCACAGTAAAATAGAATTAAAATCGTTATCTGGCTGGGTACAGTGACACATGCCTGTAGTATCAGTTATTTTGGGAGGCTGAGATGGGAAGATCACTTGAGCCCAAGAGTTAAGACTAGTCCGGGCAACATAGCAAGATTCCATTTCTAAAAAAATAAGGAAGGAAGGAAGGAAGATCAATCAATTAATATCTAAGAAATTCCTAAACACTCAAAAGTTAAATATCCTTTCTAAATATTCATAGATCAAATAAGAAATCAAAAAGATTATTAAAAAATACACTGAATTTAGCTGGTCTGATGGTACTAGGTTATCAGACTTTATTAATATTAGTATCACTAAAGTCGGTATACAATCCCCTAACCCTGCATGCTAAATTTGAGAGGCTTGGAAAAAAAAAAAAAAAATTTTTTTTTTTTTTTTTAAAGACAAGAGTCTCACTTGTTGCCCTGGGTAGAGTGCTGTGGTGATCACAACTCACAGCAACCTCCACCTCTTGGGATTAGCCAATTCTCTTGCCTCAGGCCTCCCAAGGAGCTAGGACTACAGGTGCCTGCCACAACGCCAGGCTATTTTTTGTTGTTGTTGTTGCAGTTTGGCTGGGGCCGGGTTTGAATACCCCACTCTCAGTATATGGGGCTGGTGCCCTACTCACTGAGCCACAAATTTTTTTAAAGGAAAAGATTAATGAAGTACATGTAACTGAATGAAAATGAAAATCTGTGGCTTGGCACCTGTGGCTCAATCAGCTAAGGCGCCAGCCACATACACCTGAGGTGGCGGGTTGGAAACAAGCCCGGGCCCGTCAAACAACAAGGATGGCTGCAACCAAAAAAAAAATAGCTGTGCGTTGCTGCAGGTGCCTGTAATCCCAGCTACTTGGGAGCCAGAGGCAGGAGAATCGCTTGAGCCAAGGAGTTGGAGGTTGCTGTGAGCTGTGATGCCAAAGCACTCTATCCAGGGCGACAGCTTGAGGCTCTGTCTCAAAAAAAAAAATGGAGAAAAGAAAATGAAAATCTGTCTTAACAAAATTTCTGGGATCCAACTAAAACCAGTGTTTAGAGGGAAATGCATAACACCAAAAATCTCTATTAGAAAACAAGAAAAATCTCAGATAACTGATCTAAGCTATTACCTTAAAAACTATAAAAAAGACTAGTAAATTAAACCCAAAACAAACAAAAAGAAATGGGATTAGAACACAAAGCACTGAAATAAAAAACAGAATAATAGAGAGAATCAAATAAACCAAATAAAGCAAGATTACAAGCTTTACTTAAAGCTACGTTAAAATAAAAGTATGTAGTAATGGCACAGGGATAAACAGGCCAATGGAAGAGAACAGAGGGTGCAAAGATACACAAACACATGCCACTTAGTTTATGTCAAGGGTTCCAGTGCGATGGAAAACAACAGAATTGTTCTCAATAAATGGCACTGCTGGGCGGCGCCTGTGGCTAAGTGAGAAGGGCGCCAGCCCCATATACTGAGGGTAGCGGATGCAAACCTGGCCCCGGTCAAACTGCAACCGAAAAATAGCCAGGCGCTATGGTCCCAGCTACTTGGGAGGCTAAGGCAAGAGAATCACCTAAGCCCAGGAGTTGGAGGTTGCTGTGAGTTGTGTGACGCCACAGCACTCTACCGAGGGTCTGTCTCTACAAAAATTATATAATAAATAAATGGCACCAGTTACATAGAAAATCCATATGGAAAAAATGATCCTTAACCATATACAAAATTAAATTCCAGAAAGACCGTCAGTGAAACAATATAGCTTCTAGGAGATAAGATGAGAGAACAGCTTCATGATCCTTTAGTAAGCAAAGATTTCATAAACAGGTTACAAATACATTAATCATAAACAGTTAAATTATACTTTATTAAAATTAAAAATCATTAATAATATGAAAAGATAAGCAGTTATCAGCAGTAATATTTCTGAATATGGAGAGATACAAGTTGCCTGAGAGAGCTACTTTGCCATATTCAGCTACATCTAAACTTAGTAACTAGGAAATATTTGCTAAAAACAAAGCCAAAGTTCCTTCCAAAACATTCTTTATCTACAATTTTTAGCAAGAAAACTCTGTATGGGTTCTTTAGGCAGGAGCATAGTGATCAGACCACTGTCAGTATTTCTTTGTAAAACTCAATGAACTCACTGAGGCATGCAAATCTTGTTGAAGATACAACGAACAGGCTGGGTAAGGCAATTTTCTAAAGCTCTCCATCTTCTGTAACACTTAAACACAGCAACATGTAATAAATGACAGGTATCCATAATAAGAAACTGGAATAAAGACGTTCTGGCCAGGTATGGTGGCTTACACCTATAATCCCAGAACTTTGGGAGGCCAAAGCAAGAGGATCGCTTAAACCCAGGAATTTGAGATTACAGTGAGCTTGATCATGTCACTGCATTCCAGCCTGAGTGACAAAGAGAAACCTTGTAGTTTAAAATACAGTACAGAGATTCCTGTTAGAAGGCAAAGTAGCAGTTAGATGCAGAGATGTAAGCATAGAGGGGCTGGTAAAGTTAAGTCAATCTCAGTTTTCAGTTTTTTTTTTTGGTTTTTTTTTTTTTTTTGAGACAGAGCCTCAAGCTGTCACCCTGGGTAGAATGCAGTGACATCACAGCTCACAGCAACCTCCAACTCCTGGGCTCAAACGATTCTCCTGCCTCCACCTCCCTAGTACCTGGGACTAAGGCACATGCTACAACACCTGCCTATTTTTTGGTTGCAGCTGTCATTGTTGTTTGGTGGGCCCGGGCTGGATTCGAACCCGCCAGATCAGGTGTATGTGACTGGCGCCTTAGCCGCTTGAGCCACAGACACCGAGCCTCAATCTCAGTTTTAGTCAGTAGAAAAACTATAGAATACTGTATGTCTGGAGAACAGTAACAGCCCAAAAAGAATATACTAATTGTATAAATGAATGAACACAAAGTGAAGAGGAAAAGATTAAAACAATAGCTGGACAAGAAATACTGGCCAAGAACGTAAAATGCTACAGAGACAAAGAAAAATGAAGACAGTTGTAAATCTAAAACAAAAAAAGTGTTTTGATGACTCTAAAAGAAGCAGGGGTAGAAACAGAATGTTCATTGTTCCAAATAAATAGCAAATACTCCTAATACTAGTGTTTAGGTTACACTGAAAATTAATTGAAAATCATAACTACTGTTTATTAATCATTTCCCATATACCAAGGTATTATACTGAGCATTTAGCTGTGGTAAGACCTTTAAAGCAATTTGTAGGCTGGGCGCAATGGCTTGCACCTGTAATCCTAGCACTCTGGGAGGCCAAGGCAAGTGGATTGCTTGAGCTCAGGAGTTTGAGACCAGCCTGAGCAAGAGTGAGACCCTGTCTCTACTAAAAGTAGAAAAACTAAATGAGTTTTGTACCAAATGCCTGTGGTCTCTGCTAGCTACTTGGGAGGCTTGAGGCAAGAGGATTGCTTGAGCCCAGGAGGTTTAGGTTGCTGTGAACTTTGGCGCCATGGCACTCTAACCTGGGGCAATAGAGTAAAATTCTGTCTCTAAATAAATAAACAAAATAAACTAATTTACAAAATTAACCCAAAATATCCCAAGTTACGCCGATCTAAATCATCTGTAGGAAGTATGACTGAAGCATGACTAAAAAGCTCAAGCTTGCTGGGCATAGCGGCTCACACCTATAATCCCAGCTACTTAGAAGTCCCAAGCAAGAGGATCAACCACTTGAGGGCCAGGAGTTGAAAAATTGGCAACATAGTGGCAATCTCTAATAAATAAATTTTTTCTTTTCTTTTTTTTTTTTTTAATTCAATCACATTCATTCAATTTTTTTATTTAGTAAAGACAGAGTCTCACTTTATTGCCCTTGGTAGAATGCTGTGGCATCACACAGCTCACAGCAACCTCCAACTCCTGGGCTTAGGCGATTGATTCTCTTGCCTCAGCCTCCCAAGTAGCTGGGACTACAGGCGCCCGCCACAGCGCCCGCTAGTTTTTTGTTGCAGTTTGGCTGGGGCCGGGGCCGGGTTTGAACCCGCCACCCTCGGTATATAGGGCTGGCGCCCTACTCACTGAGCCACAGGCGCCACCCTCTAATAAATAAAATTTTAAAAGCTTAATCTCAATTAACTCTATTGTACTCTATCTAAAAAAAGGTTAATGGCAAGGAAAAGTCGTGAAACGTATATAAAGTGAAACTTCACAGTAAGAGTAAAAAGTTTAACATTCTTCAGTACTATCTAGGATAGCGGTCCCTAACTTTCTTGACACCAGGGACCAGTTTCATGGAAGACAATTTTTCCGTGGACAAGGGGGTGGGAGATGCTGGCTGGGAAGGTGGAGCTCTGCAGCCCAGCTCCTAACAGACCACAGACCACAGACTGGGTTGGGGACAGCAGATCCAAGGGTGAGGCAGAAACAACTAGGTGGGAGATAAAGCCCAGCGGTGGAAACAGATACATCATGCTATTATAATTTAAGGACACCAGCCATTAATAAAATCCAACTAATTCTCCTTGCTTGAATTCCAAGTCCAAATAAGCTTCTGGTGACAATTTGCTTCCTGTATAGTTTCATTCAGAGACCATTTATACTACTTGAGGATTTTACTTTTTCATTATAAATTGGCATTGTGGTTTATAGATTAGTCTCCAATGAGTGAGTTCCTTAAGTCTAATTACTTCTGGATATACTAACAAATCACATTTTTAATCCTATAAATTCAAAATCGTGCCCTAGATTGTATGCCCAAACAATGACACTGTAAAATTCTAGGAGTTATCCCAAGGAAGACAGTAAGTCTCTCCTCTACCATGCTGAACATCTACTCAAACCACAATGTTTTGTATGTATATATGTAAGTATTTTGACACAGGGTCTTGCTCTGTTGCCCAGGCTAGAGTATAATAGCATCATCATGGCTCACTACAGCCTCAAACTCCTGGGTTCAAGTGCTCCTCCAGCCTTGGCCTCCCAAAATGCTGGGATTATTAGGCATGAACCATCATGACTACCCCAAGGCACAGTTATTTTAAATGAATAATTTGCTGAGTCTGTGAGTCATCTTCTGGACCCATACACAAAGATACATCAAACTGCACCAAGTGAATCCCTACAATGGTAAAGTGGTCTCCTGAAATATTAAAGGACAGGATCAATCTTGCAAAAGCTAAAGGTGAAGTTAAAACCGCTATTTCTAAATACCCTTGAAAAGGGCCAAAGAAGCTATGGAGAAGTAAGACAATGGCACTTCCTCAACCTATCTGAGCCTTGCTATCGTCTTCTGTGAAATGAGGAATTTGGATCAGTTCATCTCTGAAATCCTCTTCAATTCTAAATTCTGTCAGAATTGGTTCCTTCAGTGATGACAGAGAAAGGTGTAGAAACAAATCTACAAAGAAAGCTTAAGAGCAGCTTTGCTCAAATGATATACAGTTCTTCCCAAGGGGAATCTACTTAACCTCCAGGTTTCTGAAGGGGAGTCTATTTTACCTCCATTTTGTTTTATTGGTTTTTTTGTTTGTTTGTTTGTTTTTTGAGACAGAATCTTATTACATCACCCTCGATAGGGTGCTGTAGCATCACAGCTCACAGCAACCTCCATCTCTTGGGCTTAAGGTATTCTCTTGCCTCAGCCTCCCAAGTAGCTGGACCACAGGCACCCACCACAATTCCTGGCTATTTTTGTTATTGTTGTCACTGTTTTTTAATAGGCCCTGACTAGGTTTGAACCCACTAACCCTGGTGCATGTGGCCAGCGCCCTAACCACTGAGCTATGGGTGCTGAGCCATGTTTTATTTATTTTTTGTAAAGATAGGGTCTTGCTATTTTGTCCAGGTTTGTCTAAAACTCCTGGCCTCTTGCCTCAACCTCCCAACCTCCCAGTGCTAAAACTATATGAGTTGAGCCACAGCATATGGCCAAACCTCTTAAATTTTTTTTTTCTTTTTTTTTTTTTTTGTTGAGACAGAGTCTCATTTAGTCACCCCTGGTAGAGTGCCATGGCATCATAGCTTACAGCAATCTCAAACTCTTGGGCTTAAGTGATTCTCTTGCCCCAGCCTCCCAAGTAGCTGGGACTAGAGGTGCTTGCCACAATGTCCAGCTATTTTTTTTTTAGAGACAGGGTCTTGCTCAGGCTGATCTCGAACCTGTAAGCTCAGGCAATCCCCCCACCCCACCTTAGCCTTCCAAGTGCTGAGATTACAGGTATGAGACACCACACCCAGCCTCTTAATTTTTTTTTTTTTAACTCTATTACAATAAAACCAGAGCCAATAAAATAGAAGCATTCACATATATAGGGAAAAAAAAAAAAAAAAATCAATCTGCCACAGCAGTAATTCAAAAAGGAAAACAGACAGAAAGACTTACGTGTGTCTTTCATATCTGAGGGTTTCTCGGATAGACCATGCCACCTGGTATGGTGAGGCCTGCTCTGAGTCCTCCAGTTCCTCTCCACTCTCTTCAGACCAGTCCAACCCTGGGACAGACAGCGGGATATTGCAAGTTAGAAAAAATTTACTTTTATTCAAAATTTGGGTTAAAAAGCTACCCAAAACACACAGCCCAACACCTATAGCGACTACTACCACAGTGTGAAACAGATGCCCCCGATGAATCTCATTTCTGTTCTTACAAAGATTAATCACAAATTTATGACATACACTCAGGTTTTTCAAAAAGGCCTAACAAAAAGGCTAAGCTATAATCCAAGAATGGACTTCTTTTATCAGAAACTCATGGGAAATGATAAAAACAACACAAGCAAAGGAGAGAGTTCAGGTCACAAAAAAGGTAAACTTTCTTAAGTATCAAAGCCTCATATACAAAAGTCATGTCAGAAAAACATAAAGTGTATTCAAAAAGATGAGAAAAGCCTGAACTTATGTTCAGGCAAGAAAAAAAGTCAACATGTGCTGATGAAGTCACTCTATACTTCAACAAGAATAAGTTGTGGAAGGCAGATAACTTTATCCTTCTATCTCAGCACCTCTGGAGGAAAGGGCGCCATGGATTAGGCAGTCCATTCCCTGGCACTCGCCCTCTGTGGGAAGGCGGGAGGGCAGGATGGCAATTCCTTCTACAAACAAGGTTTGGGATTACTTTCAATTTTTTCAAACTAAAGCTCTACATTTTGTACTCCATTTTATAAAACAAGTTTCGAAAGAAATGGGGAGAGATACAGTATGAATAATGCTTATTTTGTCAAATGCTATGATCTTTTTTCACTATTTGCTTAATATATCAAGAAATACAGTCCCTCTATTTTTCCCAGGCCAGGCCAAACTCATGTAGCTGAGACCACTGTGCCTGACAAATGCTATCATTTTTTAATGAACAGATACCAGTAATTTTCAGCTACCAACATACAGGCATTACCCTTTAAAAGTTTTATTATCTTGAACAGGTCTTGATGAATGCTTAAGGTGCGCATCCTAAAGTATAACAGTATACGAAAGTATACTGTCTAACACATTCATACTACTATGAAACTTACTAGACATCTTGATAATCAGTTGTTTTATTTATGTCTTCTTTCTGGAGAATCTTAAAAATCAAGACTGAAAGCTATGACCCAGTTACAACCTAAGAATAAGGGGAAGGAAGAAAGAAAGGGGATGAGGAGGGAGGGGGGTGGAGGGAGGGGGATTGGTGGGATTACACCTGCGGGGCATCTCACAAGGGTATATGTGAAACTTGGTAGATGTGGAATGTAGATGTCCTGGCACAATAACTGGGAGAATGCTAGGAAGGCTGTGTTGACCAGTGGGATGAAAAGGTGTCAAACGGTATATGAAGCTAGTGTATGATGCCCCATGATCATATCAATGTACACAGCTATAATTTAATAAAAAAAAGAAAGAAAATTAAGACTGTCCTCATTAGACAGAGTGACATTAAAAATGACCTCACAGAGTACTTCCATAGTTGAAATGTGTTTACATGTGCCAAACAGAGAAATTAAGAAAAGGTTAATTGAAATGCAAATCATAAATGCTTAAAATTAAATAACACATTGCCAGTGGCATAAAGAAACTGGAAATCTAGTTTCAAGATGACCACATAAATTGTCAGGTCACCTTAAAAAGTGAATTACTTTCTCTTGACTAAAATAATTTAAAATTTTTGTGTGGGGGGGAGGTAAAAAAGAAAAATATGGCCCCACGCAGTGGCTGCATGCCTGTGATCCTAGCACTCTGGGAGGCTGAGGTGGGTGGATCGCCTGAGCTCATGGGTTCAAGACCAGCCTGAGCCAGAGTGAGACCTCATCACTAAAATAGCCAAGCATTGTGGTAGGTACCTGTAGTCATAGCTACTCGAGAGGCTGAGGCAAGAGAATTGCTTGAGCCCAAGCGTTGAGGTTGCTGTGAGCTATGACGCTACCGCACTCTGAGGGAAAGTGAGACTCTGTCTCCAAGAAAAAAAAAGGAACATGAGTTATCTTTTTCTTTTTTAAACACATTCACTGCCACACTAGGAAAAACTCTGAGAAGAAGAAGAGTTGGAGGTTGCTGTGAGCTATGATGTCACGGCATTCTACCTAGAGTGACAGCTTGAGGCTCTGTCTCAAAAAAAAAAAAAAAAAAAAAATCAGCTCCCAACACAACATGTAACTTCTTAGTTTTAAAAGATAAAAAATTATCTGTATCCAGAAATAAAAAAAAATTATAAATAAAAATTTAATAGATGATACAGGTAAGTGTTGGAATATTTGGAAAACTACTGTTAGATTTCTGGCTCAAAATTAATGCCTAAATTAGTTCTAGACAGATAACTAAAATATAAATAATAAAAGGTCAAAAGAAAACACAGCTGAATATATTGATATACTCTTAGAAAGACAGCCCAAACAAGGAGACAAAGAAACAAAAACCATGACTCAAGGAAAGAAATTCTGAAGAGAATACATAAAACTCTGTAACTTCTAAATTCCAAAATATTATACTCTGGTTTCTCTTCAGATCGCATAAATCTTTCGCCTTTTACTAAATTCCAAAATATTATAATAGATAATTGAAAGCAAATAACAAAGGAAAAAGAGGGCGTGGCGCCTGTAGCTTAGTGGGAAAGGGTCCTAGCCGCATACATGGAGGCTGGCAGATTCAAATCCGACCCAGGCCTGCCAAAAAATGACAACTACAACAAAAAATAGCCGGGCTTTGTGGTGGCCACCTGTAGTCCCAGTTACTTGGGAGGCTGAGGCAAGAGAATCACTTAAGCCCAAGACTGTGAGGTTGCTGTGAGCTGTGACACCACAGCACTCTACCAAGGGCAACATAGTGAGACTCTGCCTCAAAAAAAAAACAGAAAAACGGAGGCAAGTGGATCGACTGGAGCCCAAAAGTTGGAGGTTGCTGTGAGCTATGATGTTATAACACTCTACCCAGGACAACAGCTTGAAGGTCTGTGTCAAAAAAAAAAAAGTTCTTGTTTATTAAAGATTATGTTACTAAATCTCAACACTTGAGTACATCTTTACAGTATTTTATGTGACTAAATGTGAAGTATACAGAGAGTACCCCTGCTTTTACCTGAAAGCTCAATTTTGGGAGAACTTGAATTCACCAGGGAGAGCCTGACAACTTCCCACCACTTAGACTTTTCTGATGAGAGATGATAACAAATGTGAGCCGGGAGCAATGACTAATGCCTGCAATCCTAGCACTCAAGGCGGGTGGATTGCTTGAGCTTATGAGTTCAAGACCAGCCTGAACAAGAGTAAATGTGGAATGTAAATGTCTTAGCACAATAACTAAGAAAATGTCAGGAAAGCTATATTAACCAGTCTGATGAAAGTGCATCAAACAGTCTATGAAACTAGTGTATGGTGCCCCATGATCACATTAATGTACGCAGCTATGATTTAATTTAAAAAAAAAAGGGGGGGGGGGCAGGCTCTCTAAAAATAGAAAAACTAGCTGGGCATTGTGGCAGGTGCCTATAGTTCCGGGTACATGTGTCAACATTTGGAACATCTGTATAACTAAGTAAAACACTGTTTTCCAAATGACGAACAACTGAATGCAGAGTATGAGAATCTAGCTATCTTCCAGCCAACAGATATTAAAATTCGCAAAACAATGCCACTCTTCCCATATTCGTTTTGGAAAATGTACTTACTTTTCACAAAAAGAACATGTTGATACATAGTGAGTTTAATATTTTTTAATGAATCAATCATATACTTTAGCATCTCAGTTTTTGAGCCTATTCTTCTACAGAGAACATCTCGGTTTTAACTTCTAGTAATGTATCAATAGATGTAACTTAACCCAAAAGCTATGTGTCCTCAACAATTTGTAAATATAAAGGACCCTAAAAACCAACAAACTGAGAATCACTGGTCTGAGATATGCAAATCAACACAAATTTTGTATCCAATTTGCAAAGGCAAATATAAAAATAATAATAATAATAATAATAATAATACCCAGGCTGACCAAGATGTAGAGGAACCTTCATTCTCACCCACTACTGAAAGAAGGTAAGCCAACAAAATAATTCTGAAAAAAAATTTGGCAACATATGTCAAAAACTTTTCTTAAAAAAAAAAGAAAACACAAAAGCTTAGAATCAGCAATTCTACTTCTAGAAATCCATTTGAAGAAAAAGATGTGACAGCAATGACTTTGCTACAGGCTATACAGCTCTAACACTCTGTAACTATATAGAGAAAAAGATTTAAATTGAAGACAGAATTCAGTCACGACAAATTATAATGTATATGAAAAATTACTAACTTGAAAATACATTATTATGAAAAATTTAAGATCAGGTTACAAAGCACTATATATAGTAAGAACCCAATTTTATATATCTGAAAGGATATACCATGATATTAACCAATGAGTATTAATAGGGTTTGGAGTGTTTTATTATTTTTAAAATGCTATAAAAGAAATGCCACCACTCTCATTTTCAAAAAAAAAACACTTCTGGTCAAATTCCATTTCCTCACAGTAGCCAATGTTCATGGACTGGTAGCGTTCTCTAGTTTTACCTATATTCACACCAAATAGGCAAACACCTACCTATCCATCATATACTTTATCAATAGATATATCAATAGTGATGTCCCTTGTTTATTTACTTTGTTCATTTTTTTTCTCTTCTTTTTGGAGACAGAGTCTTACTTTGTTGCCCAGGCTAATGTTTTCTATTTTTAGTAGAGACAGAAGGTCTCACTATTCCTCAGGCTGTTCTCCTACTCCGGAGCTCAAATGATCCTCCTGCCTCAGCCTCTAAGAATGCTAGCATTATAGGCGTGAGCCACCACACCAGGTTCATTTATTTATTTTTACAACAATGGGATAATGTAACACCTCTTGACTTTTTTCTATATAAAATGGGCACAATTCCAGATAAAAGTTACAGATTTCACTTATCCTTTATAATAGATTCATATTATCCCATAAAACATATAAGAACCATAACTTATTCAAATTTTCCTAGCAGTTATTTAGGTTACTTGCAGATTTTTAAAGCTGTAAGGAAAGCTATGATGATCATCCTTGCACACTTAACCCTTACATTTTGTTATTTTTTTATCAATGGGCCAGAGCCCCAAAGTAAGCTTAATTAATAGATACTGCTAAATTCCTCACCAGCAATGACACACCATATCCTCACCAATACTGGATATAATTTTTGCTACCTTGGTAATTCATTATTGCTTTAATTTGTATTCCCTGCCTGCTATGAGGATTGACGTTATCACTTGTTTATTGACAATTCATCTCTCTCCATTTTCTATTCATATCTTTGCTCATTCTATTGCTGTCATGTCATGCAAATAATTTTTCCTGAAGAATCATAGCTCATACTACATTTAAGAATGAATTCCAATTAACTGAATTCAAGGTTTAAATGATCATATCAAAACAAACTATTATAGAATATATGGAAATATAGAATATATGTACGTACACACTTGAGATTGGGAAGATTTTCTCAAGTAACACAAAAATTTAGAAGCAACAAAGAAAAAATAGGTATTTAACTATATTATATTGAACTTTTTGTTTATATTTTCTCATTTTCTTTTGTTTTTCTTTCTTTTTTTTTTTTGAGACAGAGTCTCACTCTGTTGCCCTAGGCAGAGTGCTGTTGCATCATAGCTCACAGTAACTTCAAATTCCTGGACTTAAGGGATCCCATTCCCTCAGCCTCCTGAGTAGCTGGGACTAAAGATACCCACCACAACACCCAGCTAATTTTTCTATTTTTAGTAGAGATGGGGCCTGAGCTCAGGCGATCCACATGCCTCCATCTCCCAGAGTGCCAAGATTACAGGCGTCACCCACCATTCCCAGCCAGTATTTTCTCATTTTTTAATCATGAACAAGAATGCCTTGGGAACTTTCAAAGTTTACACTGTCAGCAGGTATTAGTAATGGTATGGTTACTTCTACAATAAAACGTTATCATAGTGATTTTAGAACACAGCCCTGTCAGTACCTTATTTTTGGACTTCTAGCCTCCAGAACTTTAAGAAAATAAATTTCTTTGTTTCATGCCACCCAGTGTGTGGTATTTGTAGTGGAGGCTCTAGCAAACTACTACAATACTGTTTCTAACTCATTGTGTCTACCTGCCACAGAATTTTTAGTGCCATGCCTCCACTGCATTTTGCCTGTCTACTTTCCCCACCATTGACACCATAAATACTTTGGTGAATATTTTCATACATGACCTTTCATAAATTGAGTGAGGCCTTTCTAAATACAGAAGTGAAATGTTGGGTCAAAACATACCCTTTATTGGCCTAAGGAATGACAGCTCCCTCTCCACGACAGCTACAATGTGGGAGGTTACTATATCTCTGCATTTTTGCCCTGCCAACAGTTGATATCATGCAGGTTTCTAATTTTGGCCAGCTTAATGAGTGCAAAGTGTTATCTTACTTTTAAAAACATTACATTTCCGGTTACTGATGATCTTAAGCATTTCTTTCTGAGCATGCTGCTTCTGCTTTCCTATTTTTTAATTGGCTGTTCGTGGGCGGCGCCTGTGGCTCAGTGGGTAGGGTGCCGGCCCCATATACCAAGTATGGAGGGTTCAAACCCGGCCCTGGCCAAACTGCAACAAAAAAATAGCCAGGCATTGTGGCAGGTGCCTGTGGTATTCAGAAACTACTCAGGAGGCTAAGGCAAGAGAATTGCCTAAGCCCAGGAGTTGGAGGTTGCTGTGAGCTGTGACACCATGGTACTCTACCAAGGGTGATAAAGTGAGACCCTATCTCTAAAAAAAATAAAATAAAATAATTGGCTCTTTCTAACACCCACCCATTTCTGTATGTGGTCATTACGTTTTTCGTGTTGCAGGTAGTCTTTGAGATTCTCAATGTTAATCTCTTGTCAGATTTTGACTTGCAAGACTCTTATTCTCTTAGCAGCCTATTAACTTTGTCCTTAGTGTCACTTCTTAAATGTAAGTGTAAAATCCATACATTTCATGTAATAACATTCATAGATGTTTTTCCTTATTGGTTTGTGTTTTCAAAATTATATTTAAAAATCTGTACCAGGCCATAGGTCACAAAAAATGTTTTCATTGTCTATGAAAATTCTACTAATAAATTTTTTAAAAATTAAAAAAGTCAAGAACTTGATTAGATGCATAGGTACCGAGTTCATAAAGGCATACAAACCAAACACAACTGCCTTTTAAATATTGCTATTACTACAAATAAAATCTATGATTGGAATTTTAAATTTCCAACTCCTATTTCTGTATCTTATTCTGCAAGAATTAGATAGCATACAATTGGCTCTTTGTATCCATACTTTCTGCATCCACGGATTCAACCAAACCCAAGATCAAAAATATTCAAGAAAAAGAAACTGCATCTGTACTAGACATGTACCATACAGTATCCAAATTGTTTGCAGAGTATTTACATTGTATTAAGTACTATAAGCAATCTAGAGATGCTCTGGAAATACACATGAGAATATATATAGGTTACATGCAAATACTATACCATTTTCTTTTTTTTTTTTTTTTTTTTTTTTTTGTAGAGACAGAGTCTCACTTTACCACCCTCGGTGGAGTGCTGTGAAGTCACAGGACCCACAGCAACCTCCAGCTCTTGGGCTTCTGCGATTCTTCTGCCTCAGCCTCCCGAGCAGCTGGGACTACAGG
>CAUYPK010028622.1:0-13498 GCA_963574355.1 Loris lydekkerianus | reverse complement strand
TTTCTTTTCTCAGAGTTTCAGAGTTCTTCTTATAGTCACGTCCTTTGTTAGGTAAAATCCCAGATACTTCATCTCCTTTGGCACTATTGTAAAAGGAATAGAGTCCTTGATTGTTTTTTCAGCTTGACTATTGTTGGCACATATAAAAGCTACTGTAAGTTTTGATTTTGTATCCTGAGACGCTGCTGTATTCCTTGATCACTTCTAAGAGTTTTGAAGATGAGTCCCTGGGATTTTCCTGGTATAGGATCATATCATCAACGAAGAGTGAGAGTTTGATCTCTTCTGACTCTATTTAGATACCCTGGATCACCTTCTCTTGCCTGATTGCTATGGCTAAGACTTCCATTACTATGTTGAATAGCAGTGGAGACAGTGGGCATCCTTGCCTTATTCCCAATCTGAGTGGAAATGTTTTCAGTTTTACACCATTGAATATGATATTGGCTATGGGTTTGCTGTAGATTGCCTCTATTAGTTTAAGAATGTCCCTTCTCTATGCCTATTTTCTTAAGAATTGTGATCATGAAAGGATGCTGGATATTATCAAAGACTTTTTCTGCATCAATTGAGAGAATCATATGGTCTTTGGTTTTTTATTTTATTGAGGTCATGTATTATATTTATAGATTTGCATATGTTGAACCAGCCCCATAACCCTGGAATAAAACCAACTTGATCGTGGTGTATAATTTTTTTGATGTGTTGTTGAATTCTGTTTGCTAAGATCTTATTGAATATTTTTGCATCAATATTCATTAGTGATATTGGTCTATAATTTTCTTTCTTTGTTGGATCCTTTCCTAGTTTGGGTATCAGGGTGATATTTGCTTCATAGAATATGTTGGGAAGTATTCCTTCTTTTTCTATGCTTTGGAAAAGGTTGTATAATATAGGCACTAGTTCCTCTTGAAAGGTTTGATAGAATTCAGATGTGAAGCCATCTGGTCCTGGACTTTTCTTTTTAGGGAGATTTCGTATTGTTGATGCTATTTCAGTGGTTGATATAAGTCTATTCAAGATTTCTAATTCTTTCTGGTTGAGTCTAGGAAGGTGGCATACATCCAAGAATTGGTTCATTTCCTTCAGATTTTCATATTTCTGGGAATAGGGATTTTGTAGTAATCATTGTGGCTTTTTTGAATTTCTGAAGTGTCTGTTGTTATTTCTCCTTTATTGTTTCTGATAGACGATATTAGAGATTTTACTTTTCTATTTCTGGTTAGGTTGGCCACAGGTTTATCAATTTTGTTAATCTTTTCAAAAAACCAACTTTTTGTTTCATTGATCTTCTGAATGATTCTTTGTTTTCAATTTCATTTAATTCTGCCCTAATTTTGGTTATTTCTTTTCTTCTGCTGGATTTGGGGTTGCAATGTTCTTCCTTTTCCAGTTGCTTGAGATGATCCATTAAGTTGTTGGCTTCCTCTCTTTCTCTTTTCTTGATGAAGGTTTCCAATGCTATAAATTTCCCTCTTAGGACTGCCTTTGCAGTATCCCACAGGTTTTGATAATTTGTGGCTTCATTATCATTTTGTTCCTAAAATTTGGTGATTTCCTTCTTAATCTCATCTTTGACCCAGCTATCATTCAGCTTAAGATTATTTAGCTTCCATGACTTTGAGTATGAAGATTCCCATCATTGTTGAGTTCAACTTTTATTTCATGATGGTCTGAGAAGATACAAGGAACAATTTCTACACTTTTCAATTTGCTGAGGTTATACTTGTGTCCTAGGATATGATCTATTTTGGAGGATGACCTGTGGGCTGATGAGAAGAATGTATATTCAGTTTTATTAGGATGAAATGTTCTGTAGAGGTCTGTAAAGCCCATTTGTTCTAGGGTCAGGTTTAAGTCTAATATTTCTTTGTTTAGTTTCTTTTTGGAGGATCTATCCAATATTGTCAAAGAGGTGTTAAAATGTCCAACTATTATAGCTCAGGAAGATATCAAGTTGCGCATATCCATTAGGGTCTGCTTTATGAATTGAGGAGCATTCTGGTAGGGTGCATAAATGTTCGTTATCGAAATCTCTTCATGTTGGGTGTTTCCCTTGACGAATATGTAGTGACCTTCCTTATCTTTCTTTATCTTTGTTGGCTTAAAGCCAATTATATCTGCTACTAACAGATACTAACAGATTTTTTCTGGTTTCCATTTGCCTGTATTATACAGTCCATCCCTTCACCCTGAGTCTATTTTTATCCTTTAAGGTAAGGTGAGATTCTTGTATACAGCAAATATCCCGTCTGAGTTTATGTATCTGGTCAGCCAGCCTGTGCCTCTTTAGAGGACAATTTAAACTATTCACATTAATTGAGAGAATTGATAAGCCTGGTTGTGTTTTGGGTGTCATGATTTTCAGATATCCAGTGGACATTTTTAATTCTTTCACCACTGTGGAAGTTGGGTTTTGTTCAAAAATTTCTGGGTGAGTTTACTTTGGAGGTAGAGCATTGTGCTGGTCGTTGTGGAGGATGGGTCTGAGAACATCCTGGGGAGCTGGTTTAGTTATGGCAAATTTCTTTAACATGTCTGTCATTAAAGTATTTGATTTCTCCATCTCAAATGAAACTCAGTTTAGTTGGATAGAGGATCCTGGGCTGGAAGTTGTTTTGTTTTAGGTCAATGACCAGCTTCTTCTGGCTTGAAACATTTCAGCTGAGAGATCTGCAGTCATTCTGCAGTCATTTCTCCCTTTGTAGGTGATGCTTTTCTTACGTCTGGCTGCTTGCAGAATTTTCTCCTTCGTCTTAACTTTGGTAAAGTTAATCACAATGTGTCTCAGAAATGCTTTATTTGGATTGAGGCTTGCTGGGGTTCTGAAACTGTCTGCTATCTGAAGTTCTGTATCTCTTGCAATGCTTGGGAAATTCTCCAAAATCTCTTGGAGTAGAGCATCTGTACCTTTAGGACCATCCTCTTCTCCTTCAGGAATTCCTGTAAGATGAATGTTTGATCTTTTGGAATGATCCCACAACTCTCTCAGGGAATGATCAGTTTTTGCTCTCCATTTGTCTGCCTCTTTGAACGATCAAAAGCTTTGTCTTCAGTTTCAGAGATCCTTTCTTCTGCCTGGTCAACTCTATTACTAAGGGATTCTACTGTGTTTTGGAGTTCCTCAACTAATTTTTTTGTTTCCTTGAGCTCTGCTATCTCTTTTCTCATTAGGTCCATATCTTTGGTGACTTGGGCTTTGAATTCATTAACTTCTTGAGACAACTTTAGAACTACTCTTTGGAATTCAATTTCTATCTTTTTTTCCATTCTATTTATCTTATTTGCAATCCATATTCTGAATTCAATTTCTGATATTGCTGCCATTTTTCTATGCATGGCATCTTCAGTTGTATCTCCTTTGTCATTTCTTGGGGGAGTTGATCTACTCTGGTTATTCATGTTGCCAGAGTTCTTCTGTTGGTTCCACACCATGTTTATCTTCCACCATTTGGTTATTAGAACTGGTAGGGTGAGATTGAATTGGGGTTCCCAGGTAGTAGAGATAACCCCTTACCAAAGCACCAGGATTTGTAATTGTGGCTTATCTCCTACAACCTTACAAAAGCCCCTTTCAGAGTTTTAGCTGGAGACTTTCAGGACTTACTTGGTGAGGTAGCACAAGCTAGCTCTGTTTTGATATCAGCCAACCTCTACCTTATCCTAAGAAACCACAGTATTAGGTTTAAATCTCAACTGTGAAGAGATACAAACAGCTTTGGTGCCCAGCCCCCACCCTTCAGTTCTTTTCCACTACAGAACTTCAAAGGTCAACCTCAGATTGTCCCCAGGTGGCCAGCCCCAGACACGGGTTCCAACCAAATTGTCTCAGGCAGTACAAACCCTGCCCAACAGAGAGGGATTCAAGGGTCTCCAACAGCACAATTGGAGCCAGGGATCTACACTCCAGCCTGCCAGATGCAGTCCACACTTTTCTGCTTCTCTGTTCACAGGCCCAGCTGGAGCCAGGGGCCACAACTCCACCCACCAGTCTCAGTTTACACCCAGCTAGCCTCTCCTTGCCAGACCAGTTGGAGTCAGGGGACCATGCCCCCACCTGCCAGTATCAGTCTACTGCCTGGCAAGCCTCTGTTCACAGGCTCTGTTGGAGTCAGAGCATCAGGCCCCATCCTCCGGTCTCAGTCCACACACACATCTAGCCTCTGCTTGCCAGACCAGTTGGAGTCAGGGGACCATGCCCCCGCCTGCCAGTCTCAGTCCACTGCCTGGCAAGCCTCTGTTCACAGGCTCTGTTTGAGTCAGGACACCGCACTCTGCCCACAAGTCTCAGTCCTTACCTGGTAAGCCTCTGCTCACCAGCCCTGCTGAAGACAGTGGATCATGCCCTAGCTCTCAGGTCTTGGTTCACACCCTGTAAGCCACTGCTTGAGGGTTCTCTTGGAATCAGGGACCATGCCCTTGCTCTCAGGTCACAGTCCACGCCTATCAAGCCTCTGCTCGCAGGCCCAGCAGGGGTTGGGGACCAGCCCTGTCTGCCGAACTCAGTCCACATGGGGCAACCACTCTCCTGCTGTGGGTGCCATCAGAGCTGGGGTTCTGCACCGCATCCTGCCAGACACAGCCCAAATTGAGGGTCAACACTACTACTGGCTGGGCATAGTCATAACCAGGGGACTGCTCCTCCTCCCGCCAAGTGTCCCTTTCTTCCTACACCCTCTTTCTTCCCCATTAGTCACAGATTCCATCCTGATGGTTGGCGAGCCACACTATGCCCAGTTCTCTCAGGACAAGACCAAACACACTGCTCATAGGGAGCAGAACTTCAGACCACCATGTGAAGGGGAAAGGGTGGACTTGGAGTTTGGACTTGTAGAGGAAAATATCTGTTCAATTTTATGCCTGAAGGGGTGGTGTCTAGGTTCATAAGTGAAACCTCCCTGGAGAAAGAGACCTGGAGTTTAGTGGCTCTCTCCAGCAGGTAAAATCAGAGGTCTTTTGTTCTCTGCTCCTTTGCAGATAGCCTACGGCAGGCCTCCTGCTTGGGGGAGGGGTCTCCTGTCCTCTAGTCCATAGGCTTTGTACCTGTAATTTGTTTTCTTGAATGCTCTTCCTTGGGGTTATAGCTTGCCAAACTTCTTCTTGGCTCAGCTCCCCATCTTTGGCTCCATAGAGTCTGATTCCGTCCAGTTTTTCTTCCTCTGCTCAGGAGCCTATGTCAAGGGTTGCTACCAGTCAGCCATGTTCCCAGAATTCTACTTTATTTTTTAATTTTTTTTTTTTTTTGAGACAGAGTCTCAAGCTGTCACCCTGGGTAGAGTGCCGTGGCATCACAGCTCACAGCAACCTCCAACTCTTGGGCTTAAGTGATTCTCTTGCCTCAACCTCCCAAGTAAGCTGGGACTAAAGGTGCCTACCACAATGCCCAGCTGTTTTTTGGTTGCAGTTGTCATTGTTGCTTAGCAGAACTGGGCTTGGTTCGAACCCACCACCTTCGGTGTATGTGGCTGGCGCCCTTGCCAACTGAGCTACGGGTGCTGCCACACCACCTACTTTAAATGACTTTTAAGAGGGGAAGATACTTTGGAGTTATTCTATCACTTGAAAATGTATCAGTACCATTACAAAAGTAAATATGTTACTTATCAAAAGCCAGATTTCCAAGTACAAAAGAGAGGAAAGAACCTCAGTCCTTAGAACCAGTTATCCTTTGCTGTGTATAGCAGGTCCACATCATGCTTAGACTTCAGGCTGAATGTGTTATTCATAGGAGATGGGAGATGAGGGAGTATGTTTCAAAAAACTGGTCTTCCTTTTGGGCTTCCAGGGTCCTATACCATTTTAATCAGCCAGCCAGCCTCAAATATTTATAGAGCACCTAGTATGTGTGCCATTCTATCCTACTTGCCAAAGGGGATAAAAAAGAGAAATCTTACACAGACTGTAAAAGCATTTCCACAAACTTGTATAGAAGGTGAAGATGGCCTTTGATGGTCCTCCAGTTTAGTTTCTTCAGTATACTTCTGCTACTCATCTTACTACGTTTCAGCCCTCATGCCCCAGGCCTAATTTTTCCTCATGTGCCAGAACTTTTGTCTCCAAAAATTTAGGACCTGTACTGCTGGTGGAATATGAGGTAACTTTAAGTTATACAGAAGATGGTTTTTGGTGATAGATAGACAAGCATAAATTAAAGAATCACATTATGAGAAAGTAATTCCCTTTTTGGTTCACTTTCAAACCTGTATTAAGAAAGTCTTATATGGTATTAATGTTATTAACACATTCTAAAACTTATCTCTTTTCTTCTTTTCTTCCTTTCTTTCTTTCTTTCTTTTTTTTTTTTTTTGAGACAGGATCTCACTCTATCACCTGGGCTAGAGTGCAGTGATCTCAGCATAGCTCACTACAGCCTCAAACTCCCTGGCTCAAGCAACCCATCTTCCTCAGCCTCCCAAAGTGCTAGGATTACAGGCAAGAGTCACCATGCCTGGCTGTTGTCTCCTTTTTTAACCAAAACAATAGACATCAGGTCCAGAGTTTTCTTCTGGCAATAGTAGTTATTTAGAATTTACTGACATTGTTTTATTAATTTTTTCTAGGATTATATTCTCTTTATGACAGGTGACACTGACATGTTATAGATTTTACATGAATGTATTTAAGTTTTGAAAAATCTAGTTGATTTAAAGAAAATATTAAGTGAATAATAATACAGATTGTTTGGGGTTGAAATCCTGACGTTGCTTACCAAATGACTGAAGTTTAGGAAACATTTCTTTCCTCCACCTGCAGCCCACAAAAAGTTGCTGTTTGTGACCCATTCCTGCCCTCTGCTTGACCTCAACCAATTCAGGATCATGATAATGACTGATAAGTATAATGAGAAGCATACTTCTCCCTAAAAGCATTATAACAGGGCTCTTAGATTTTGAACCTAAAGAGATCATTTCAATGGTGAAATTTTGTTTTTGTTTTTTGGGGTTTTTTTGAGACAGAGTCTCACCTCAGTAGAGTGCTATGGCATCACAGCTCACAGCAACCTCCAACTCCTTGGGCTTAGGTGATTCTCTTGCCTCAGCCTCCTGAGTAGCTGTGACTACAGGTGCCCGCCACAACTCCAGGCTATTTTTTTTTTTTTTTTTTTTTTGCAGTTTGGCTGGGGCTGGGTTTGAACCCACCACCTTTGGTATATGGGGCCAGCACCCTACCCACTGAGCCACAGGCACCACCCCAATGGTGAAAATTTTTTAACAAACTATTAAGATAAGATCTTGGGGTAGATGAAACTGTCATGATAATGATATAATTGAGCACTGTTATCAATTTGGGGTTTTTGAGTATTCTTTAATCCTCACAACAACCATGTGAGGGTCAGGGAGGTTAAACAAAACCTGCTCTTGGTCACTCCATGGAGCACAGCCAAGATTTTTCTATAACACACTGTCCCTGGTGCCTGGAACTTCTGGCCACATGGGTAGCCAATTGTTCCTTTTAAGCATAAGCCAAGCCCTATACCACATGGATAAAAAGGTCTGAGGAACTAGGGTGGTGGATGTGGCTCAGTTGGTAAGGCACCAGCTCCATATACTGAGGATGGTGGGTTCAAACTTGGCCCTGGGAAACTGCAACAAATAAATAGCCGGGCGTTGTGGCGGGCACCTGTAGTCCCAGTTACTCAGGAGGCTGAGGCAAGAGAATCGCCTAAGCCTAGGAGTTGGAGGTTGCTGTGAGCTGTGTGACGCCACGGGCACTCTACCAAGGGCCTTAAAGTGAGACTATGTCTCTACAAAAAAAAAAAAAGGGTGGTGCCTGTGGCTCAGTGAGTGGGGCTCCGGCCCCATATACCGAGGGTGGCGGGTTCAAACCCAGTTCCTGCCGAACTGCAACCAAAAAATAGCCAGGAGTTGTGGCGGACGCCTCTAGTCCTAGCTGCTCTGGAGGCTGAGGCAGGAGAATCGCTGAAGCCCAAGAGTTGGAGGTTGCTGTGAGTCCTGTGACGTCACGGCACTCCACCAAGGGCCGTAAAGTGAGACTCTGTCTCTACAAAAAAAAAAAAAAAAAGTCTCAGGGAGCTCATGAATAAGCACACAATAATACATATAACACAGTGAAACTCTGAAATGCTATGGAAGTATGTTCAGAGTGAGCAAGGCTGCTTGGAGGAAGTGAGGACTCTACCAAAGGAGTAGGGAGTCACCTTATTACCTTCATTTCTGTGCCCTGCCTTCTGTCACACTGTCCCACAGACCTCCTTGTAGGGCCAGGTCAACCTTAATGCCTCTCACCAACCTCAGGCCCTCAGGAAAGAGCAAGTGCCCTTGATGCCTCATTTCTGCCTCTGAAAAGGATGCTTTTCTTCCCAGCCTGCAGTCCTTCCTCACCTGGAGTTGGTGGACTGCTGCCTTTAGGACATGTAGAAACAGGCAAGCTGCACCTGCTTTTGGAGGTGAACACCCCGCGGAGCACCTGTCAGCTCTGCAGTGGTGCCCCAACAGCCTTTCTAACTGAGGGCCACAGGCCAGCTATGCTCTTAACCAGGAGTCTTGGCAAGAGTTTCAAGTCCTTTAAGGAATCATACTGTATCATGCTAATCTGAGGCTTCAAGCCTACAATTGAGAATGAATATCCTCTGCAGCACTGTATTCAGGCCCCCCACTCCATCCTGCCTTTTTGATGGATAGACTGTCTTGCAGCCTTGGCATCATCCCAGTCACATCTGGTTTTACCAGTTAGTTTACAGAACCCCTTAGATGAAGATTAAGATTATGGATATGAAAGCAGTTGATAAACTTCAAAGCCCCAGAAAAAAGTACAAGATGATATTACTTACGAGCTTTCCTAGCACATTGCAGAGTTTAAGTCTATGGTACTCTGTCCTTGTCTCTATTCCCATTCTCCCTGGGTGATCTCATCATATCCCCTGATTTTAATTACTATCTATATGCTAATAACACTCAAATCTACATGTGTAGTTTAGATCTCTTTCAAGAACTTTAGGTTTTTATTTTGATAGCTTCCTTGACATCTATATCTCAGTGTATCCCACAGATACCTTATAGTAAATGGAACTCACTCCCTTCCTCACCAAGCTTTGCACTTCCTTTGGAATTCTGGATCTCGTCATGGTTATCATCAACTACTAGACACTTCCCTTGACCTTTTCTTTGCCCTCATCCCCTTCCATCCAAGGCCCTTATATCTGTTGTGTCTTCCCCAAACTCACTAGGCCAGGTGCTCATTTGTCTTTCTCCTGTATTTATCAGCTTTCACTTAGATTGTTTTCTGTAATCTATTTGTCTCCAGATGTGTTATATTAGTGTATTCCCCACACCTCTGTTAGGATATTTGTAAAATTAAACCTGTTCTTATGTCTCCTCTGCTTAAGACCCCTCAGATTATACCAAAGGGTATAATCCAGGTTCCTTAGCCTAGTGTGCGCAAGGCCCTCCCTATCTGCTTCTTCTGCTTCTTCAGGCCCTTTCTGTCCTCACTCCTGTTTTCCTTCATATCTTTGCTAGCACTGGCCATTCTGTCTGATATGTGGTCTCCTGTCATTAACTCCCTGCTCGCACATAGGTAAATTCTATTCATCATTTAAGCTATAGCTCAGATATCACTTCTTTCAAGAAGCCTTCCCTGAATAGTCTCTTCTCCTGGCCCATTATGTGCTTGCATATTTTACGTATACCTCTATTAATAAGCAGACATCATATTATTGTTATTTGTTATTTCTTAGAATTATACCATATTATATATGTCTTCTGGACTTACAGTTGTTTTGCAGGCAGAGACAATGTCTTTATTCATTTCTAGCATAATGTATAACATAAACTAAGCCCCCAATAATTATTTGAATGAATGAATGGTCAGAAAAGTAGTCTTACCTTTAAGAAAATGTCTTCAATAGGGTGGTGCCTGTGGCTCAGTGAGTAGGGTGCTGGCCCCATATACTGAGGGTGGTGGGTTCAAACCTGGCCCCTGCCAAATTGCAACAAAAACTAGCCAGGTTGTGGCAGGTGCCTGTAGTCCCAGCTACTTGGGAGGCTGAGGCAAGAGAATCGCCCAAGTCCAAGAGCTGGAGGTTGCTGTGAGCTGTGACACTACGGCACTCTACCAAGGACAACAGAGCGATACTCTGTCTGTAAAAAAAAAAAAAAAAGTCTTCAATGGTAAAAACTAAAAAATTATCTTAGCTAAAACCTCAGTACCCTAACATTCTCTTGTTCTGAGAATTTTATTAAGTGAACTGAATCTATTCTGAAAAATTATTTTAGCTAAAACCTCAGTACCCTAACATTTTCTTGTTCTGAGAATTTTATTAAGTGAACTGAATCTATTTCTCTGAATCTATTTTAAGTTTATGCCAACAATTACATAGTGACATTGCAAAAAGATATTCCTTAAGCATTCCAGTGCCCAAATTGTAGGTCTTGGCTTCTCCCATCCTCTCCCCGCTACAAGGTGTCTAAAGAGCTGTAACTGGAAGAGACCACACATCTCATGCTGTCTTCTTCCCATACCAAGTAACAGAACAGAGCTCTGGTGTGGCCACATGAGGGCAGTGCAGACTTTGGGATGGGTTGCACAGCACGGCTGGGGTAGCCCAGTTCTGAGCAATCTCAGTCCTCTGTGCCTCTTCTGTCCAACTCTTTTTCCTCTTTTTTACAGGATGTCTTTGTATGAGTCTGTTTTGACTCTGACCCCCTTTGAATTGGTGAGGGAAGGCCTGGAATGGTGCCCAGGTGCGAGGCTGGCTCACAGAGCAGCATGCACATGCACTTACACCAGAACATTTCCAGCCTTCAACTCCTGAAAGGCAGGATTAAACAGATCAAGCTGGAAGTTTCTTTAAGCTGGGAAACTTAAATACTTTAAATGAAAGTATGGAAGCTGGTGTTAAACACTGTTAACAGGTATTACTTTGTTCCATCCCATACAGGTGGTAGAAACATCACATTTTTTTAGTTGTCTTAACTAAATACCTGTGGCTCTTATCCATCAGTGTATACAAAATTTAATTTTGGTCCTTTCTCAGGAGCTTCCAGGTATTTGGGGGAAGATATTGCTCAGTGAATGATGAGGCACAATGGCTCATGCTTGTAATCCCAGCCCTTTGTGAGGCCGAGGTGGGAGGATTGTTTGAAGCTAGAATTTCAAGACCAGCCTGAGCAACATACCAAGACCCTATCTCTTGGGTTCAAACCCAGCCCCGGCCGAACTGCAACCAAAAAATAGCCGGGCATTGTGGTGGGCGGCTATAGTCCCAGCTGCTCGGGAGGCTGAGGCAGGAGAATCGTGGAAGCCCAAGAGCTGGAGGTTGCTGTGAGTCCTGTGACGTCATGGCACTCTACAAGGGCGGTAAAGTGAGACTCTGTCTCTACAAAAAAAAAAAAAAAAAAAAAAAATTTTTTAATTATCCAGGTATGATGGTGTTCACCTGTAGTCCTAGCTACTCAGGGAGGCTGAGATGGGAGGATCCATTGACCCCTCGAAGTTACAGTAAGCTATGATTGTGCCACTGCACTCTAGCCTGGGTGACAGAGTAAGACCTAATCTCTAAAAAATAAATCGTTTTTTAAAAAAGTGCCTGCCACCCATGGCACTCTTTACCCATGAAGACAATCTATTCTAGAACCCTTCTCCAGGCCTGGCAAGGAGACCTCTTCTGAGGTTCAGGAACAGCAGTGCCTTTGCTCGCCTCCCTGTTCAAGGCCCTACAGCCCCAGGCATGTTTGGGAAAGCTGGAGCTCAAACTAGCCATACACACACAAGGAGGCCAAAGTGCTTCTCAGCACCATTTCCTCAAAGCCAGACCAGGGAATTCTCTTTCCTTTGCCCTCTTCTAATCCTAAGAGCCCTTCTTTCTCTCAGACAAAACAGCTTTATTGCCTCTGAGTCTCTGGGCTAATTTAAAATATGAAAGCCTACTGATTTCCTTTTTTCTTTTTCTGTAATGAGAGAAGGCCTGATCTTTAAAACAAAAGTCCTTGGTTACTCTTTTGGGATGGGGAGTGTGGAGGAAGATAGGAGTAGTCCCATTCTTTCATGAAGAACAGAATGGCTGACACCACAGAAAATAAAGCAGTCAATTCCTTGGACAGGTTATCCTGTCCAACACTGAAGTTGTACTTATCTCATGCCTTCCTCCCAAAGTACTTCCTCCAAGAAGGGTCATTGGGTGAGGACCCACACATTGATACTATTCCAGCCTCAGCTATGGGGGGGTGCTTCAATTTGGAAATAAGCAGCAAACTTAGGATCCCTGTCTTTTTATTTTTTTAATTTTATGGATAAATAATAGTTGTACATATCTATGGCATATGTGTGATATTTTGACATAAGTATACAATGTATAGTGATCAAATCAGGGTAACTGAAATATCTATCATCTCAAGCATTTATCATTTCTTTAGTTTTGTGTGGGTGTGTGTGTGTTCCAACATTTTTTATTTAAGATATTTTTTTAGAAATGATTAATCCAGTAGCATTCTCACAATATAGTAAACATATGGGACATTCCAAACAAGAAAATAAGGACAAAATTGTCATCTAAAATGACTTTTAGATTATATATTAGTTGAGTAAGGAGGTGTATGTATGGTGGCAAATACTTTTTGGTGGGTATACATGAATACTTCCTGTGATGTAGAAACTCATCTAGGAAAAATTGGTTACAACTGGTCTCTAAAGAAGAATTGGATTTAATTTTCTTCATGATGTTTTTATCATTTCTTTGTATTGGTAACATTCTGATTCTACTTTTTAAATTATTTTTAAATATATAATAAATTATTTTTTTAAGTCTTAATTTTTATTACTCAAAAATAAACTTCATTTTCTTATTTAGCTTTCTGACTCTGTGCTTGTGCCTTCAACACTTTCACAACAATTTTATGCTCCTCAATAAGGAAAGCACACTTAATCCTGTCACGAACACATTTAACACACATGTAACCACCATAGGCCCTGATGACATGTTTTTTTGTTTTAGACAACCTCATAACAACTTTAGGTCTCATAATGCAAACTCCTTGAAGTCTGCCTGGGCATAGACCTCATGCAGATTTTGGTGCTTTTGCAAGCTTCTTAGTATAAAGGTAAACAATTCTATTACCAGGGGTTCGGGACAGCCTGGTTTTGTTAGAGGCTATATTGTAGGAAAGCCTACGAAGGTATGTCAAACACTGCACCATTCTGAGTGCCTCTGGACAGTGTCCCCTGAAGCTGTAGTAAATTATTCTTAATATAATTGCCATATTGTATACCAAATACTAGATCAGGGGTCCTCAAACTATGGCCCACAGGCTATATGAGGCAGTGTGATTGTATTTGTTCCCATTTTTGTTTTTTTACTTCAAAATAAGATATGTACATAGGAATTTGTTCATAGTTGTTTTTTTTTAACTATAGTCTGGCCCTCCAATGGTCTGAGGGACAGTGAACTGGCCCCCTGTTTAAAAAGTTTGAGGATGCCTGGCTTACACAAATACCCTGGCTGAGTTTGTGAATACTCCATGGAAAATAATGGCTATAGAAG
>CAUYPK010028621.1:0-28355 GCA_963574355.1 Loris lydekkerianus | reverse complement strand
AACATGAAATACCTATCAAGAATGTATTTCAATCATAAATTTGGTTGAGCAGTGTCAGAAGAGCAGCCATAAGGCAGGTAAGCTATTTTAATTCCATCAGTGATTTAAACACATATATTTAAACATTTTCTTCTCCTTTTTAGGAGAATAAGAAAGTAAAAGCACAGGTTGGTGCCTGTAGCACAGTGGTTACGGCATTATAGAGAGGAATATATGGTATGGATCAAAGGTGATATAAAAATATTAATAGCTGGTATGAACAAATGGTCGACACTGACCACCAAAACGGGTGTGTCTGATCAACCAGAAAGGATTAGTAATACACTAACATGGCCATCTGGACACACACTAACTGATGCCACCTTGGCCCTGATAGTCATCAGAAGGAGAGTTCTCAGGGAGAGCAGAAGGGAAGAGGCCGTGGGAAAAAATACCTACAATGGTATTAAAAAAAAACAGAGAAACCTTTTTTTGTCTCAAACATCTTGGCTGAATTATTTTTTATCTAAAGCAACCATTGTGTAAGAATTATATAAATAACAAGGTTTCTATCAAATGAAATTGTCAGTATTGAGTCACAGTAATGGAATAAAACAGGCTTTATAATTTGGTACAAATACGACTTTTATTTTTCACAGGTTTGTTTCTGTATTTCCCTTTTTATTATAAATTATTACTATTTGGAGGCCATAATGACACTAATTCATTTGGCTTAGTTTGGAATGTGTTATACAGTCAGACAGAGTAGGTTTGTCCTTATCAACCCTCTTTGTCCAAAATTTCCCCTTTTTCTGCACATTAACACACCATTTATAGATACAATTTTCTTAGTCCTGCTCTACAGTAATCAGATGGTGCCTCATGTGTGGCCCCTACACAACTCCTGCAGCCCAGCCTCATTCCTAGCCTAGGTCTATGGATTAAGTCCTACGCAGGATGATCCTCCTTCGAGCCTCTTGACAACTCCAATTTTGTTGGGTGTCAGTTAGATAGAGATGGGAGGGGATGTCAGGGGCCTGGGTGTCTGTGACTGAAGGTGTCAGGCACGAGTTTGAAGACTCAGAGATTAGCAAGTCACAGAAGCAGCAATGCAGGAAGATAACAGGCCACTCAGTGAGGTTATGACATTCACCTGGGAAAGAGCCTTTTCTGACCTCTGTTTTCTCCTTTTTCTCCAGGATTCCTCTTTATACAAGCTCAGTCTTGAGAAGTCACCCCACAGTGCTGATCACAAGTCCTTCACTTCCTGTGCCACCACCCACACACGTTGGGGAGAAGGGCCTGTACTGTCCACTGCAGCAGGAGCAAAACAGGAGACAGTTACAGGGAAAAGAAACACCTGCATGGAGACAATAGGTGAGCTGTTTCTACCGTTTTTCTCAAAACACCCTCTATCTGACAGAAGCCCATGCAATAGGTGTCAGCTGTGAGTATGTGGCTGGTCTGACTCTCCCCTCTAAGGCACAAACCCCACAGTCCCTGCTAGTCTCTGCTGAGCACAGGGTCCCAGGGCAGAATGGGCAGGGCTTTTCCTTTCTCCTGGTCACAAGCTTCTCCTTCACAAGCTTCTTCCTCCCATTCCAAACTGCATTCTTCGCCCATCTCCAAGCTTCCTTCTGAGGGCCAACTACCCCTGCATGACAGATGTCTCTGTTCTGGGCTTAAAGTCTGGGTTGTCCCCTCACAGATGCCCTGTGACTCTGAGTGTCACAGGCAGGGAGGGGAGGAGAGGAGAGGCTAAAGATTCCAGACCACATTTCTCAGTCCTGAGCAGGAGAGAATTCTCTTTCATGAAAGGTTAGCTATGGAAATAGCTCAGGGCATTTTATTCATCATGGACAGATGCTCTCTGATGGAAGAAAGTTCCTTGTTTATCCAGCCCATCCTTCAACATCCGCAGGACATAGAATATTTGCAATGAACAGAGACTTAGTTGGGGACTTTAGCATGTAGTGCAGTGATAGGTAAGACCAGGAAGAAAAGCTTGTGAATATTAGACTAACCACCTGAACTAGATGATGGCTACTAATGTTAAGAAAATCAATATCTAGCTGGGTGTTGTGGCAGGTGCCTGTAGTCCCAGTTACTTGGGAGGCTGAGGCAAGAGAATTGCTTAAGCCCAAGAATTTGAGGTTGCTGTGAGCTGTGATGTCACAGCACTCTACTGCAGGTGACATAGTGAGACTCTGCCCAGAAGAAAAATCAGGCAGCTCAAAAGAAGGCAAGCTTCCTCAGAGCCCAGGAGCAGGCTTCTGACAGCTACACCAACAGAAATTTTATATGAGGATTTTTCAGACAGAAACAATAAACTTATTGACTAAGCAACTAAAAAACAACTTCTGTGGCTCGGCACTTGTGGCTAAAGCAGCTAAGGTGCCAGCCACATACACCTGAGCTGGTGGGTTCGAATCCCTTGGGCCTGCCAAACAACAATGACGGCTGCAAAAAAAAAAAAAAAAATAGCCAGGTATTGTGGCGGGTGCCTGTAGTCCCAGCTACTTGGGAGGCTGAGGCAGGAGAATCACTTGAGCCCAGGAGTTGGAGGATGCTGTAGCTGTGATGCCACGGCATTCTACCCAGGGTGACAGCTTGAGGCTCTGTCTCAAACAAACAAACAAAAAAACAACTTCAGAGTGACTGTTGTGTGACAAGCACATGTTAGGCACAGAAGTACTGAACAAGTCCTGACATTAAAAAAAATTGAATCAAATAACTCTTATTTTTCATAAAATTGGAATTAAATTTTTAGATTTCAGTTATCAGAAAAAGTTCTATGTATAAAAAATCAAACAATTGACATATTCAGGCTAATTTTAATTTTTATATTGCAACATAATATAATTGAGCTATAAAATTACTTCTGATATACATATATTAAACCATCCCATGATTAAACTAGAATGTGAACCTGAAAGTAAAAATCAGCAAAATGTATACTGAGTAATCTATTGTCACTACAGTGGTGCTAGATAGTAGAGCTAAACTTCATGTATGGTGAGAGACAGAATAAATGGTAAATATCAAGGTAGAGAGAACTTGTTCCAATAACCAGTACAACTGAAATCACATGATAGAGAAATAATTTATCACAATAATTTTTCTTAAATAATTTTTCTCAGGTTGAAAAATGCTGAGTAAGATAGAACTTTAACGTAGGATTATTTCAAAATGTTAAAACCTTGCAAAGAGAGATGAGAAGGCAAATTCAGCATTAATGCTATTTATAATATTTTACTTTTTCTCTCTCTTTTTTTTTCACAAGTTCACCCAATGGCAAAGTTCATTGGCAAGTTACTTTTTTTTTTTTATTAAATCATAGCTGTGTACATTAATGCAATTATGGGGTACAATGTGCTGGTTTTATATACAATTTGAAATACTTTCATGAAACTGGTTAACATAGCCTTAACCACATGGCAAAGTTCATAACTGAATATCACATTACATAAGCTAATTTTTTCTGAACAGAGTAATATCCTAAGCAGGACACTTGAAATCAAAACCACTTTGAGATATCATCTAACTCCAGTAAGATTAGCCCACATCACAAAATCCCAAAACCAGAGATTTTGTCGTGGATGTGGAGAAAAGAGAACACTTCTGCACTGCTGGTGGGAATGCAAACTAATACATTCCTTTTGGAAAGATGTTTGGAGAACACTTAGAGATCTAAAAATAGACCTGCCCTTTGATCCTACAATTCCTCTACTAAGTATAGTTCCAGAAGACCAAAAATTACTTTATAACAAAGATATTTTTACCAGAATGTTTATTGCAGCCCAATTCATAATTGCTAAGTCATAGAAGCCCAATGCCCATTGACCCATGAATGGATTAATAAATTGTGGTATATGTACTCCATGGAATATTATGCAGCCTTTAAAAAAAGATGGAGATTTTACCTCTTTTATGTTTACATGGATGGAGCTGGAACATATTTTCTTAGCAAAATATGTCAAGAATGAAAGAAAAACTATCCAATGTACTATCCCCCAGCCCTACTATAAAACCAATTTATAAACACCCACATTTCCATATGAATGCTATAACCCAACTACAGCCAAGATGAAGGGTAAAGAGGAGGGGGAGGGGAGAGGAAGGAGGAGGATGGGGGAGGATGGGGGAGGGAGGGTAATTAGTGGAACCACACCTATGGTGTAATTTATAAGGGTACATGTTAAATCTAAGTGTAGAATATAAATGTTTTAACACAATAACTAAGAAAATGTGGTTAAGGCTATGTTAACCAGTTTCATGAAAGTATTTCAAATTGTATATAAAACCAGCACATTGTACCCCATAATTGCATTAATGTACACAGCTATGATTTAATAAAAAAAAAAAAAAGGTAAAAGGAATAAACAGATCACCTACAAAGAAAAAAAAAAAAAAAGAAAGTTAAGTCACTACCATACTACAAAAATATAACACTAATAGATTGGAAAGAACACTGCTGGCAGTGGCCCTGGGGAGTTCATCACATTTATCATTCAGAAAATATTCTATGAAGTGAATATTATTTAAAGCAGAAATAATGATATAATTAATATGACACAGATAATTCACAAGCTATATAAAATAAGGTCACTCTACATCCTTTTAAGCCTTTTATAGTCAGTTGATAAAACTTTGGATATATTACTTAAATTGCATCAAAAAGACCAGAAATTATATAATTTTCTCAAAATGTGTGATCAACTCTGAACTGCTCAACAAATTCTGACCTGCTAGGGTTTATGATTTTCAGGAGCTGAAAATAAAGAAATGTCAGAGGGAGTGAGGGAGTGATGTCAGCAAGACAGACCACCAGAGACCTGGCACTGTTGCCCCAAGAGATGACCAGGACAATGAATAAACAGCTAAGATTTGACTGGCACATTGAAGGGAGAGCACCAGAGTACAGCAATGAGGTGGAGGATGCACTTGTGGTGATGGGAAGCCCAGGAGGGCAGCATGGACACATTGACCTCCGCAGCCCCATTTCCCCTGCCTGTATCAGATTGGTTCAGAGACAGGAGAGACTTCTCACTGTGGGGCCAAGGTAACCAGAAGGTCCCTACCAGACCCCACTGCCACTGCAAATGCCTATAGTCCTTGATACAAAAGAATTCAATATGAGCACTGAGGCCTGTCTGCAGAGCTTCTGGGAATTCCTTCACGTGGTTACCATTTGTCAACCCAAAATAAGTGACTGAGTGTGAAATAAGATAGAATATTAAGCCCCCAGCTGACTGAGCAGACCCCTCTTGGCCAAGGGGACCTCAGAAATACCCTAAAGCTGAGTTGCTAGCCATGAGAAGGGAGGTAAAGACAGGCCTCATCATGCCCCCTTCTCTTCTTGGAGGTGTCCTTTATAACTCATTAACAGGCCTAGGGCTGTGCAGGGCAGGGCTTGAACCACACCTGCAGGTCCTCAGTCTACCCAACAGACTTCATGAGTCTATGTCTAGTCTGGTGGCTTGTCTCTGAGTAACAGACTTCCTTCATTATCTTAACTTAGAATATTCCAAGCTGTTAGACAAATCTTCATTTCTTTAACCAATTATAAATTAAAAAATCTTTAAACCTGCCCATAACCTGTCATCCCCTGCTTCAAGATGTCCTGCCTTTTTGGGCCAAACCAATGTACGCCTTCCATCTACTGATGTATGATTTTATGTGTAATTACTATCTCCCTGAATTGTAAAAAAACAAACTGTAGCCTGAACGTGGTGAGAGCCTGATCAAAGCTTCTTAACTGTGACTTTGGGCCATGGCCTCACATACTCAGCTAATAATAAGCCTCTTTAAATTATTTAACAGAGTTTGGATTCTTTTCCTTTGACATGAGGCCTATTCTGAAGGAAAGGGGTATGTATAGAAGACATTGGTGATATCAGAAGAAGCTGCTTAAGACCAGATTCAAACACAGCCTTTGCTCCCCAGCTCCTTTCTTTACCCTAAGGATCAGTACTTACCTCACTGGCTTACACATGTGGCACACATGTTCCAAAACTCTGGAGAGTTAGGACTATGTTTTGGGCAGAGTAAGAACAAATAGGATCAAGATGTAACTGGCTCCATAAGCAAGAAAACATTTTAAAATAATTTTTTTAGTTGTCTTATGTTTCAAGGTCCCAGGTCAGTAAGAGTTGCTGATGAGAAATTTGTAACTTTCTGTCACACTGATGCTTTTCTGTTTGAGTTTCCTTCCCAGGAACAGCGGAATCTCCTTGCAGCCCTACATTACCTGTTTGTCCAAAAAAGACAAGATAAGAGATATGCCATCACAGATTGTGCCCAAGGACACCACACACTGAGCCTGCACACAAGAATGAAAGAATGACCAATATTAGCCCCCACCTCATCATAATACTAAAATCTTTATCGTGGGAGGGACTTAACTACTGTCTTTGGTCTATGATATGTATGTGCTAACATGATTTCTCACTGTGCTTGCCTGCCCTGCAACTCTACCCCAAACATGTAATGGTGTTCACCCCCCTCATGCATTATTCATTACCACCTTCAGAAAAAAACCCTGACCCTGTTGGTCAAGAGAGGCAGGTAGGTGCATTTCCTACAGTAAATCCTTTCCTCCTTGACTATACTGTGTGTCAGTTATTGGTTTTCTGTGTGATGAGCAACACGAATCCCCTGTGGGTTCATTAACAAAGACACATTATGGGAGATGTAAAGAAAATGAGGAAATGCTAAGTCATAGATTTAAAAATGATGAATTACTTTGTCAAGTGTGAGTGGATATTGCAGCAAGTTCCATAAGACTTTGTGCAACCTTTATAACTCAGAAATCCTTACTAGCTAAAAAAGAAATCATTTAGAAGTTTAATCATTAAAATTTTTAATGTACTGTTTTGCAAATCTTTACTAACAAATCATTAGTCTGAATTTTTGGGTTAGATCATGAGTGAAGATAGCAAAGGTTAATATAAACAATAATTAAAACATTCCAATTTCACAAAATTAAATAAGTAAAACTAAGGAGAAATTCTACTTCTGAACTGATGAAAGTAGAAAACTTATTATGTGGGAAAATTATGATGAGAGGAGATTTTCAGAGGAAAACTGCCTGGAAGTAAGTACAATTTGTGGGAGAATTTCAGACTTTCTGTTGCGTGACCGGAGACGCGAACGAACAGCAGCTTCGCCGAAGGTGTAAACTCGCTCCTGTAATTATTAAGTCAAGAAACAGACTATACACCATGTGATGGCATATAGCAAAGTTCTTTATTCCAAGTTTAGGTTTTATAGTTTTTCAGTCACGTACACACTTAATCCATTATCTGTTAGTTTCATCATCATCTTATTTTTTACATATCTGAAATTTAACTTGAAAGGAAATATTTTGTTATCATATCAATACAATCACTTTTGTAATAAATCTCTTCTTCTAAACAGTGACTAATTTATGAGCAGGTATCTAAAGGAACATCACAAAGACAAAATTAGCCACAGGGGAATTGAATATCTTCAAGCATTCACTCAGTTTACCCAGTATGAAGTAATGACTGTGTCCTTCTTTCAGGGCAGAATATCTATAGACCTCCGACTATGTTGTTAACATATGTCAACCCTCTGGCCCGTATCTCTGAAGAAGGGCGGCATGCCCTTGGATCTCAGGCTTCACAGGGTGTACTGCTTCAGAGACAAGGCCTAAGGAATTTACAACTCCAAAAAAAGCCTAGCTCTGTGAGTAACCCAGGGGGGTCCAGATTTCTTGAGCCTCTGGAAGAAAAGTAAGTCATTTTGAACTCACACTGAATTTACTTTGTGTGCTTGATGTAGGATATGTTTATTTTTAAATATTATCCTACACTTTCAAACACCATGAAATTGGTGGGGTCAAGCCAGGATCTCTAAGGGATAAAAGGAACCAGGTAATATTAAAATTCCAGAGAGAAAGAACAGAAATAGCTGGAGTCTGAAGGAAGGAGCTAGAAGCTTAGGGGGGTGGGCTGGAGCTGCAGGGGTGAAGGGAGAGTGGCTGTGGTTCAGCATCCTCCTCCCATCTCCCTCCCCTGCCCTCAGGAGCCCTTTGTGATGAGGTGGCCAGTGCTCTGTGATGCAGGCCTAAGCCCTAGTCAATAGGCCTAAAGGAAATGCCCAGGGCTCAGTTGCTTTAGGGCAACAGTGCGATTCAGAAGATGGAGAAGGACCTCTTCTCTCTGAATAGCATTACTGCAGCATGGCTAAACCCCAGCTCCACTGCCTGGATGACAGACATCATCTTGGGCTTCGTGTGTGGACTGGTTCTCTTCCTCTTGTTACTTCCCTACTTTGTCAGGAATCTTTCCTCACCCTCACCTGGGCAGAAAAGAATTATCAGGAAGGTAAAGAACCCTCAGCCCAGACCCAACCTGGGTCAAACAGGTCTTTTCTATTATTATTTTTTGGACAAACAGGTCTTTTCTATTATTATTTCTACTTGTCCAAATCCAGTAGAGTCCTGAGATGGGAATCTCCTCATCCTTCTAGGCCCAGGCAGGGCTGGGTTGTTACAGTGGTGTGAAGCTTTCTGACCTGTGGTGTGGGTGCACAGGAGGCTTCAATGCTAGAGCAAATGCTAGGGCCCAGGGGCCAGGACTGGGTTATAAGAGAGTGGAGATCTCTGTGGCCCTGAATCCTGGTTTAACAGTCGTCCATCGCATTTCCATGGCCTGCCTTCCCTCTATGTCAGGTGACCTGAGGGCTATGCAGAGCCCCTGGGGGCCTCCCATCAGAGGCTGGAGGGGCCTCTGTCCACCTCTGGAAGCAGATTCCTACCTGACAGCTCGGAGGTGCCTGTGGGCCAGAGTCAGTTTCTCTAGCAAAGTTTTAATAGGCGAGAACCTGAAACTCTGTAGAATAATTTAAAGAAGTTTATTCTGAATAAATCTTACGTGACCATGGCCCAGAACACATGGCCTTGAGAGATCCTGAGAAAACATGCCTAAGGAGGCTGTGTTACACTTTGGTTTTATACTTTCATGAAGACAGAATTACACATAAAACCAGAGATAAATAAGTGGAAGGTGTGCACTGGTTTGGCCCCAAAGGGTGGTACATCCCCAAGTGAGATAGGCGTGTCCAAAGATTCTTTGATTTGATTGGTTAAAGAAATGAAGGGAGTCTGTTAATTGAAGACAAGCCGGCACATGGACTGAAGTGATCTGTTAAGTGAATAAGTGGCTTCAGGAGTGGTTTAACCTTTGTCTTTCAAGGCCTTAGGTCCGTAGTATCTTATTGTTATGAGGAGTAACTCCAAACAGGAGGGGGCATGACTTGGCTGGTTGCACCTCCATTCTCTTCAAGGCAGGGGTTTTAAGGTTTTTAGTTTTAAGGTTTTCCTGTGGTCCTCTTGACCCATGGGGGCAAAGCCCTAGGATTTTATTTTTGTTAGCCAGAGGAACAGTTATTGAAGACCCACTGGTGGATCTCTCAAATTAAAAATTCTTGTATTTTTCAAAGAAGGAAACTAGAATTTTTTCAATCACTTAAAAAATGAATAAAAAAAGACAGAGGCCCCACACAGGAGGGCATGAGCAATGAACACCTGCATTGTCAGGGGAGAACACTGAGGAAGGTCCCAGCCCCTTGATCTTTCTTGTCTCTCAGCGTCCAATGGACAAGAGGGAGAGGCCCAGGAGCAGAAAGAAAAGCTGTGCTTTGAAAGGTAAAGCTCTGTCATCCTACCCACAGTCCCTGTGGGGAAGGAGCATCACTGTCCCTGAGGGATGAGTCTCTAAGTGAGTCAGCAGTAGAGGCCTGAGGGGGGCTTCTGGGAAGTAAATGGGAACCTGAGATTCTTCTCAGAATCCGGCTGAGTGCGGGGCCAGGTGGGTAGGGGATGGGTGCTGCCTAGTAGGGACCTGGATGTGGAGCTGGGGTCTCCAGGCCCAACTGTGGATGGCTGCTCATGGGGCTAAGGTTGGTTCCTCTATGAGGTGCCCCACAGGGGCATGTGAGGACTGGGGAATGGATGTAGGAGCACTATGTCCCTCACAAGACACTGCCCAAAGAGCTTCTTGCTGTCACCTCCTGGTCCTGGACCCTGATGAGAGGGCTGCAGTGTATAACCCTCCAGTCTGCCCTAGATTGACTCTAGAGAGATCCCCAGGGGCCTCCCATCCGCCTAACCTGTCTCCTGATTCCAGCTTGTAGAGACTGCCTGAGGGAATTGGAGGGGGCTCGCGACCTGATTTTACTTCTGCAGAGGTGAGGGGCTTCCCCTTCTCTCCCTGTTTTCCCTCCTCCTGGGGCCTGGGCTAACCTGGGTGGAGGAGACTATAGGATGGAGGTAAGACGTGGCCAGTGTTCTGGAGCTGGGAGGGGAAGAACTCTGTGACATCAGAATGGGGGCAACGGAGGGGTCGTGGGTAGTGCCTGCCCCTCCTTCCACTGTACCCTCTCCCGACCACTGCAGCTGGTGCCTCCTATCTCTTACAGCCTCCTGGGAAAGCTCCCTGACAAGGGGGGCTCTCATCAGGTCTCATGTGGAGACCCCCTGGGGGAGGTGTGTACACCAGCACCTGCCAGCACCCACCAACTGCGTGGGGAGACTATGGAAGATGCTTCTCCCACCACCTTACCCACACTGGCTTCCCCTACTCCACCTCTGGCCTCCACCCTGTCAGGAGGACCTCAGAGAGAGCAGTCTGTCTTGAAGAGAGTCCCCCTGGGTGCTGTCCCAGAGAGCTCACCTCCAGGCCGCTCTTTATTGGCCTCTCCTATCTGGGCTACCTTGGGCCTTGAACGCACCATTTTGTTCCTGTCCTGGTGGTGGGCAGCTGCCAAAGCCCTGTTCTTCCCCACCTCGCACAGTGGAAAATCCCAGAAGCCTCTTTTCCATCCTACATCAGAGGCTCAGTTCTGGGGATTCCCCAAACTCAGGCAGATGGAGTCTGGCAGACCCACTTTCCTCCACCCTGAGGTCCTGAGGCTGCTGGAGATGCTCATCACCAAGAGAGCAGAGGTGAAGCTGTGGACAGGGAAAGAAGGGGAGGGGCCACTTCTTACACAAACCAGCCCAGACTCTCCCAGAGGCTCTCTGAGGAACATGCTAAAGTCACTGCACAGGGAATGGGATGCCATGGTCCCACACAACTTTTGGAACATGGAAGACAAACCAGAGCAGCTGCCAGGTCATCAGCAGCTACCCCATTCCAAGGCCACGGGGGACCATTTACAGCAGAAATGCAGCCAGCTCTTCTGGGGCCTCCCCTCTCTGCACAGCGAGTCCCTGGTGGCTACTGCCTGGGTCTCTAGGACGTCTTCCTCAAAACCACCTCTCTCTGTCTCATTCAATGCAGTTCAGACTTGGTCTGAAGCACCTTCACAGTGTCACAGGGCCCAGCCAAGGCCCCACCACATGGCCCAGCCCCAGCCCCAGCCTCAGCTCCCGCCCCCACCTCCAGATGAGGTCCATGTCCAGGCCCACCTCCCACCCTCTCCCCCAGATATGCTGTATTTCTCTCCATCCCAGATTAAAGTGGACCTTACAGGAGGCTGTAGAACAACCTGCCCTTCATCTCAGGAGAAGGCACGATTCTCCCCAACCAAAAGTGAACACCTAGAATGGCACTTGCAGACGCGACAGAAATGGAAGAGGATTTTACCCTCTTTGCTCCAAAACTCCCAGATAGTCTTTAGCCAACATACTCTCCAGGACAGCCGGGCCTCCATAAGCCACAAGTCAGTCTCCACCCTTCCTGGGGCTGTCATGGGTCCTGAGCACCAGAATCAGCAGGATCAACATACTCGGAGGAGTTTCATCCCAGATGAACTTCAGTCAGGCCCTCCCTGGAGATCCCAAGCATCTGGGGAACTGATTCAGCCTCAGGAGGAATTCCTGGGGAGGGGTCAGTCCCAGCCTCCTGTGTTTGCTGCAGGAGAAAGCAGCGAAGAGGTACAGAAGATGGGGTCCAGGTTCTCTGAAAGATCCTCTAGGAAAGGTTTCAAGAGGGTCAAAGAAGATGATGACTCAAGCGGGGATCTAGAGCAAGATCTGAAGGGGGACCCAGAAGATCCATGCACAGGTTCAAGATACAACTTAGTGAAGATTCTGGTGGATGATGAAGAGGAGTCAGAGAGGGACTGGATTAGGCTCCAGAAATATAAATCAAATTATTACGTTCTCAGTAGCCCAGGGAAGCAAGGTGTTGAAACAAACCTGAGGTGTCATTTGGACCAGAAGTTAGAGGAGATCAGTGAGGGCACAATCCCTGTGAGTGTGTGTCAGTCCTGGCTTACCGCCAGCCATGCTATCACCAACTCTGACCCCTGCATGAAGCCCAGACACTTACCATCCTGGAGGAAATGCCATGTGGACACCTCCCAGGCGATTTCTTTCCTAGATATGTGTACTCAACAGGTACTAGAAGCACATGTTACAAGGTTTCAGGAGCCCTGGAGGTGGGGTTGCAACCTCCAGTTCCTTGAGCCCATAAATCTCAAGGCTCAACACCGGCCCTGTCCATCCTCTGCTTTTCTGTCCCGGGACAATGGCGATTTGGGGGATGACTCCAAAGCTAAGGTTGCTGGTGTCCTGAGAGAACATCATTGGAAAGACCAAGGAGAGAAGGTAATAAGAAAAAACTCCTTCCGCACTCTGAGTCATGTTCTCTTTGCTTCATCACCTGTGGATGAGGACACTCAGAAGGATCTGAGAGGGACCAAGTCTCTTGTCACCCATGGGAACCCAGAAGCACCTCTGACTGCACAGGAGTGCAGGTGGCCTTCTCAGCCCCTTACATGCAGCCCAGTGAGCAGCACCTGGCAGAGCACTGCTGTCCTGGGGTATGAGAGAGGAAGCCCAGAGCCTAGCCCATATCTAGCAATGGCCAGGCATAAGCGAGGGGAGAAGGAGAGTGTGGCTTCAGGGGACTCCTGCAGCAGCACAGCAGTGCGACAGTTAAGCAGAATGTCCCAATCTTCAAGGGCCAACGAGCCCAGGGAGCCAGTGGAGGCTGAGAAGGAAAAGCCCTCTGCTTTGGAAGTCACCCTGACAGCTGGTCTGATGGCCAACTCCCAAACCACTAACATGAATCTCAGTTCTGGGTGTCAAAGGACCAACATCTTCACACAATCTAGGATGTCTGCTACCCAGGATCTGGGAGAGCTGCACCTCAAAACAAAGGTTGTGAGTAAGTTTCAATTAAAAATGGAGGTAGAGACAGAGAATCAGCTTCAAGGCCCTGCCACTGGTGTCCTCCTCCAAGACTATGGCACTGGCCTTTGCATTCGAGGCCTTCACACCAACATGATACCTCCTACAGATATTTTGCCTTCCCAGCCCTCTCCTTCTAACTCCCAGGCCTCTCCTTCCAACTCCCAGACCTCTTCTCCCAACTCCCAGGCCACTCTGCCCAACTCCAAACCCTCTCCTTCCAACTCCCAGGCCTCCCCTTCCAACTCCCAGACCTCTTCTCCCAACTTCCCGGCCACTCCGCCCAACTCCCAGGCCACTCCGCCCAACTCCAAACCCTCTCCTTCCAACTCCCAGGCCTCTCCTTCCAACTCCCAGACCTCTCCTTCCAACTCCCAGACCTCTTCTCCCAACTTCCCGGCCACTCCGCCCAACTCCCAGGCCACTCCGCCCAACTCCCAGGCCTCTCCTTCCAACTCCCAGGCCTCTCCTTCCAACTCCCAGACTTCGTCTTCCAACCTCCCAGCCACTCCGCCCAACTCGCAGGCCACTCTGCCCAACTCCCAGGCCTCTCCTTCCAACTCCCAGGCCCCTCTATTGAGTTCCCAGGCTTCTCTGTCCAGTTCCCAGGCCTCTCGGTCGTGTTCCCAGGTCCCTCTGTCCGGTTCCCAGAGTGTGTTCAATAGGGACACATCAGCTTCTCAGGGGCTATGTGATCCTACATGGAAGGGAGGCAGCAGCCAGGGACAGCAGGTGCCCAGAAGCCTCAAAATCAATGCCTCATGGAAGAGTCACAGCAAGATGTTTGGGCCTACTTACAAGAGAGAGCACTGTGGGAGGCCCAAAGCATGGGGGCAAAAACCAAGGTCTGCAGTACCCAGGGCTTCCCAAGCCAGTGGGCCAAGCCACCCTGCCCAGGTCAGGGAGAAGGAAGAAACCTGGAGCAAACACTTTCAGTTCCTTCCAGAGAAAGGACAGAATCCTCTAGAAAGCTGCTCCAGGAAAACAATCAGTCATGGCCTATGGTGTCTTGACCCCAGTGAAAAAGGCAGAGGACAAGAAGATCCCTTACAGAAGGGCAAGCCTAAATCAGCCACTGCCCAGAGCCAGGGGACAGCCACAGGAGGGTTGTCCAGCAGTGCTCCTGAAGTCCAAGCAATTGTTTCACTTGTCACACAGATCCTAGTGGATAAACTGGGGCTTTGTCAAGGACGTGGTCCCTCAGAGTTCAATCACTACAAAGAGGAACTCCAGGCCCCAATGGGTTGGCATTCCTGCCATCCCTGGGGTCCCTCCCAGCCAGAGCAAAGGAGAGTATTGAGAGAGAAGGCTTACAGTCACCATGCCACCCCCATGGACCACAGCTGTTCTGTTGAGAACAGGTGGGTCCGAGACAGGAACAGCTATTTGGCCGCCCATCCCAGGGAGCCTGTGCCCCCAGCCAGGCCCTGCCAGCATGGGCTAAGGGTGGCGAGAACCTTGAACCACCCTCACTATTAGCCAACACGCTTGTCTGGTCAACCTCATCATGCTTCTCATATCTTCCCTGGTAGAAAAGATTTTCCTCCCAGAAAAACCTGGAGACACGCAGAGAAAACCTGTTTTGCTCATGTTAGTACATCTTCCTACCAGGGCATATATTTCTTCCCAATAGAAGTGCTTTTTCTCATCAGAGGTGGTGGCTTCTTTCTGTGGGGTTCTGGGGTCAGGGAAGGGATCAGCATCCATTCTCCCTGAGAATGGCCTCTGTAAGGGACGGGTGTGACAGGCTTGCAGACTTACCCTCACTGCAGGGGCCTCACTGCACCTGGTTTCACGACTATAGAAAGCCTTGGGACTGTCAGGGCTGGCAAACCCTAGGGAGACCCCAACCAAGGACCAGACTCCCCCCTTCCATTCTCTCTGCCCAGAGCTTTGTGATGAAGGCTGGAAATTCCCCTTGGGCTCCAGAAATGTGGGAGCCCAGCAGCCCCACTGCCCTGAAGAGGACCTGGAACTTCGCAGCTGGGAGCACTGGCCTGGGGTTTGGGGAAAGGGAGAGCTCTCTGACCCCGGAAACAGACCATCCTGCCTGAGCCCCCTCCCAGCCTTCTGGAGGCTGGGGCCCAGTTGGGCCCTTCTGGCCCCTTTGGGCTCAGCCTTGGTGACAGGACCTCCCTTCAGGACCTCCACTTCCCTTCCAGACCGTGGAGCCATCTGGCCACAGCACACGGGAGGAGGGTGGTGTGTGTATGGAGAATATGAATCAGAATGAGGAAGGTGGCAGAATGCAGGGGGCCCCTAAGAGGTGACAGTCCTGCTCTCAGAGCTCCCAGTGGCCTAGGGGAACAGGTGGGGGCCCCCACGTGGAGGGTGGGACCAGGGAACACAAAGCCCTCATACGGAAAAGTGGCTTTGCCCACAGCACAGGTGAGTACCCTGCCACCAAGCCTCTGGAACTCTACAGAAAGGAAGAGTGGACACGGGGTGGGGTACCACAGTGACCATTACAGGAATGTGCTCCAGGGTTGCACCTGGGTAGGGCACTTGGAGGGAGGGCTAGTCATGGTCCACAGTGAGTCTTTGGTTATCCTGGGATGCAGGGGAGGAGGTGGTACAGGGGGACAACGTGAGGGCTGGGTCACAGTCCCAGTAGAGTCAGCAAAGGTGAGTACCCTTTCTCCAGAGGGTTCCTTCTGGGGCTTCAGGCTGGAGAGAGTTGGGTGATGGAGGGGCTATTGAGGTGGAAGGCCAGGGCACAGGGTGGATGTGTGGGCACAGAATGGAGGTGTGGGCACAGGCCCAGTGTTACTCCAGGGGCTGCTCCTGGGGCCACTCCTGCCTCCTCCTGGTCAGGCAGCCTGGGGGGCAGCAAGGGGCAGTGATAGGCTTGGGAAACTCAGCAGGTGTTCTGTGTCTGTGGGAGGAGAAAATTTCTGTAGGTTACAATCAGTATATAACAGTATAGACTTTATTTTATCCTAGAGAGAGGGAGAGGTGAGAGAGGAAAAGAGAGAGCAGAGAGCAGGCAGATGGCAGCATCCCAAAGAAAGCCCACAGTTGAGGTCAAGCAGTTGCTGAATTTAAGGGGGGAATGAAAAAGAAAACTGCAGCTGGATTCACAAGGAATTGTGTGATTGCTGTCTGGTTTTCCTCCAGCAAAGCTGAAGACATTTTTCCAGGTGTTCTAATCCTGAGGCCTGACAGTTCATACTCCATTCATTGTTCCTCCTGCACAGGAATCACTTGAGGCTGTGGGAACAAATTCTAAAAGATAAAGGAGCTGGGGAAATGTAAAGAGAGAATTTTACTTTTCCTTTTGGTCTTCTGGGCTCCTCAGTGACTTGAGAAAAAAGAAATCCATGGAGGGTGAGGGGCTGCTAGCAAGAGATAGGAGAGAAAGATTGATTTATTCCTTCCTGAAAAACTGTGAGTTAATAACTTTTCTATGATTTCAATATAAAGAATGACCATTCTCACTGAGACATGGTTCCAGGCTGGAGTGCTCAGCAAAACTAGGACAGATTAAGCAGGTACCAGGACAACCACTGGGCACAGAAGAAGAGCCAGCACTCTCCTGGGTGCCTCAGCACTTTATTTTCTTGAGGCAGCCAGCTCAGACCAGCCCTGACTGCTTTAGAGCTGCCCTGGCTGTCCTACAGTTTCCCTTTAGCTAGTCGTGATCCTAAGATCCCTGCCTAGTGCAGAACTATATTATTAAGGACATGTGAGTTGTGGGAAGGCGCCTGACAAAGGCATGGGGTGTACTCAGTTTGTTTCACTGTAAACATACAATGAGGGTTTTGCAAACTCACTGGGAAGGGGTTTAAGGCAACTCCGCAGGCAGACAGGTACAGATAAGTGCAGACAGAGGCAGACTTTGCCTGCAAGAAGCTCCCATGCTGCCCAGGAACAAGTGCTTCCCAGTAACCTCTGATAAATAACCTATGAGGTTTATTTGACACTGGAATAGTGGCTCATGTCTGTAATCCTAGCACTCTGGGAGGCCAAGGTGGGAAGATTGCTAGAGCTCAGGAGTTCCAGACCAGCCTAAGCAAGAGCAAGACCTGCCTCTACCTAAAAATAGAAAAAAGCTGGGCCTTGTGGTGATGCCTGTAGTCCCAGCTACTCAGGAGGCTGAAGCAAGAGAATCGCTTAAGCCCAAGAGTTTGAGCTATGATGCCATAGCACTCTACCCAGGGTGACAGTGTGAGACTGTCTTAAAAAAAAAAAAAAAAAAAAAAAAGGTTTATTTTAACCATGTTTGAGGACCATGGCCCCCCAGAGCCATGCCCAAAAAGCTATGAGGAAGCGGATTCCCATAGTGGGTTACTGATTTATTTTTTTACATTTGACAGGATTTATAGGTAAAATCATAAGTCAATAAATACATGGAAGGCACACATTGCTTTAGCCCCAAAGGTGGAACATCTCAAAGTAGGGACTTACAGGTTACATGTAGGTTTAAAGATTCTTTGATTTTTAATTGGTTAAAAAAATGAAATTTTGTCTAAAGGCTTAGAATGTTTTAAGATAAGGGTCTGCTAGTCAGAGAGAGCCACCAGACATACACCCAGACTCAAGTAATTTATTAAGCAAACTGATGACCTGAAGGTGTGATTTAAGCTTGGTCTTGCACAATGATAGGCCTGTTAATGAGTTACAAAGGACTTCTTCAAGAAGGGAGGGGAACATGATGATGCATGTCTGATGTCCCTTCTCATAAACATCAACTCAATTTTAGGGCATTTCTGGGGTACGAGGGGGTTCATTCAGTCACCTGGGAGGCTTAATATTTTATTTTAGTTCAAATTCTCTTTTTTTGGCTAAGATCTGCCAGAGGAAGCATCAATGGCCAAACTTATTTTGTCCCATCATGCTGGAGTGGTGTGACTATGTGCCTTGGGTCCACTCAGGCCCTTGGTAGGACCCTTGTGGCCAAGAGGACTTAAGAGCCAAAAGGATTTATAGACAATTAAATGTTTTAGGTCAGATGAACTGGATGTGGAGAGGCACCCATCAATCCTTTAATACTTTGTAGGCAACATATATGTAAAATAAAAAAATGTCAAAGGCAAGGCTACAAAATTAATTCATCCACAGTGCAAGGCTACTATATTCTTCGGTTTAGTTGTAGACTTATATGGCAAATTGTTATATAAAACATAAGCACTGATAACCTTTTAAGCTAAGGAATTTAGAGATTTTTTTTTTTTTTTGAGACAGAGTCTCACTTATGTCGCCCTTAATAGAGTGTTGTGGCATCACAGCTCACAGCAACCTCAAATTCTTGGACTTAAGCAATTTTCTTGCCTCAGCCTCCCAAGTAGCTGGGACTACAGGCACCCACCATAATGCCCAGCTATTTTTTGGTTGCAATTGTCATTGTTGTTTAGCTGGCCCAGGCTGGGTTTGAACCTACCAGCCTCGGTGCTGGTACAGCTGGTGCTGTAACCACTGTGTTATTGGTGCCGAGCAGAATTTAGAGACTTTTGTTGTGTCGTAATATTTTAGTCTCTTTAGTAATTTGTCCTAAAGTGGCTGATAAGTTTCTTGTTATATCTCTATTTGCATAAACCTCATAATGGAGAACTTTTATACTTAAGAGGCTGTAAGTCTAAGGAAAGTAGGAAATTTTTTATAGCTGGGATGGATGTTTGTGCCACGTGGCCCCAAAAGGTGCTGGGTGCACATCTTTGATCTGAAGTGTCTGAACTAATTGTATCCCTCAAAATCTGTTCTTATAACCACATACCCACCTCTTCTTGGATAGCCTCTGGGCCTAGAGGGAGGATGTTTGTATCTTTAGTAATGGAGTATTGGCAGTGAGTAACATGTTGGGCCCAGTGGGATTCAATAGTTTTAAATCCTGGAGATAACAGGTAAACTTTGCTGATCAGGAAAACTAATGCTTGTCATGACTCTGAAAAACAAATCAAGAGAATCAGTAATGTTTTAAATAAAAAGTCACAAAATATTTTGTTTTTCCATGACGTTTTCTTAAAAAAGCAGGTTTTGGACCATAGCTGATTATAAACTATTTTTTGAGAAGAATTAAAGTAAAATAACGTGGGTTGCAGTTAAGTTCCTTGAAAATAATCTTGAAGTTTTGTTTTCTGCTTTTAACCCTTTTAGATAGGTCCAGAGTACTGTTTAGTCTATATTAGTCCCCCCACTCCTCCATTTTTCAGTGTTGACTGCTTTACTGAATCTCAGGTATTGAGAAATTTTATATTCTGACTGAAGGAAAGAGACATTGTTCTTGGCACTGTGTGAGTGCTGGGGATTGTTCCTCCTAATCATTTCAGAAGGATCATTTCTGTCCTTGGGGAGTTTTCTAACACACTATGCTAGTCAGTAGTCATGGATCCCCAAACCAGTTTCCATCTTCCTGTCCTGCAGTTAACAAAGTATCTTACTGTCATTGTTATACTTTATTTAATTTTGAGTGTTGATGTATAATAGAAATTGGCATTTCTTATGGCTCTGAAAAGTCACCTTGACGATCACATATTCCTTATTATTACTCCGATTGTATCCTCCAGTAGGGCTTCCATGCCTTTGGGTCTCTCTTCTTCTCCTTCAAAGATACCTAAAATTTGTATGTTTGTACTCTTTGTGTAGTCTCTAAGATATTCTAAGATAGGCTCTGTGTTTATTCTCCTTTTGTCTGCCTCTTTTTTTTTTTGAGACAGAGCCTCAAGCTGTTACCCTGGGTAGCATCACAGCTCACAGCAACCTCCAACTCCTGGGCTCAAGTGATTCTCCTGCCTCCGTCTCCCAAGTAGCTGGGACTACAGGCACCCACCACAACGCCCAGCTATTTTTTGGTTGCAGCCATCATTATTGTTTGGCGGGCCCAGGCTGAATTTACCTGGGCTGAATGTGGCTGGTGCCTTAGCTGCTTCAGCCACAGGCGCCAAACCTTGTCTAAACGACTGAGTTAGCTTGAGAGCCTTATCTTCAAGCTCTGAGATTCTTTCTTCTTCATAGTTTAATGTTACTGAAACTTTCAACTGCATTTTGAAACTCCTTGAATGACTCCTTCAATTCTTTAAGCTCTATTACATCCTTTCTAATTTCATCATGTCTTTCATTCATTTCTTGGGTCAATTTCCTTTTGGTGGTTTTCCATTTTTCCTTCAATTCTTTTTCTCATGTTAGCCATCCGTACTCTAAATTCCTTTCTGTGATTTCCACGATTTCTTTATAGATGGGATCATCTATGGTAGCTGCATTGTGACCCTTTGAGGGGGTTGATGTGCTCTGATTTTTCATGTTGCCAGAATTTTTTTTGGCTCCTCTTCCTCATGCGTGGTTTCTTCTTATTTACTTCCTTTCCTTACCTACTTCTCTTACTTCCTCCTTCATCTTCCTCATCTCTGCGCTTTGATGTTGAAATGGCCTTTTGGTATAGGGGTGAAAGGGAGAGTAAAGAAAAGAGAGCAATTGTGGCTCCTGTGACTCAAAGGAATAGAGTGCCAGCCCCATATGCCGGAGGTGGCGGGTTCAAACCCAGTCCTGGCCCAAAACTGCAATAAATAGATAAATAAATAGTTTATTTAAAAAAAAATTGAAAAAAAGAAAGAAAGAAAAGAGAGCAAGAAAGAGAAAAAATAATAAAAAGGGAAGAAAGATAGGAAATAAAAGATAATAGTAATAGGCCGGGTATGGTGGCCCATACCAGCAATCCTAGCTCTCTGGGAGGCTGGGACAGGAGGATCACCTGAAGTTAGGTGCTCCAGACCTGCCTAAGCAAGAGCAAGAGCCTATCTCCACCAAATATAGGAAAAAGTCAGTGGTGCATTGCAGCAGGGAATGAAATCCCAGCCATTTGGTGGGCAAAACAGGAGGGTTGCCTAAATTCAGGGTGTGAAGCTGTTGTGAGCCAGATCAACACCATAGCACTCCAGCCCAGGCTCTGGAATGCAACTCTGTTCAATAAAACAAAAAACAAACAAAAAAAGATATCTTGATTGTCTAAGGGAGTTATAAGAGAAAAGTAGAAAAATAACCAATAAAAGAAAGGGAAAAAAAGCAAGAGAACAAAAAGTTAATATTTAAAAATATATAAATTGCTTGGATGCCAGGTGGCTCTATGATTAGGAAAAGAAAAAGGAAAGGAAAAAAGATTTTCTTTTTTTTTTTTTTAAAGGACACTATTGGTGTCCTTTAAAAACACCAACTAGTGTAAAAACAAACTAAAAACCAACCAAACGAAAAAACTATACTTGCTTGGGGGCAGGAAATTACTAGCTAGTTACCATAGAGATCTAGTCTTGTTTTCCTGATTTTTAAAATTTTAATCTGGGTATGGTAGCTGCATGAGAGTTTGGTCCCCAAGCTTCTGCCAGACTTTCTGGGGGAGTGCTTCTCAACCATCCACACAAGGGGGGGTTCCAGAGGCCACAAGGAGGTCCAGGAGGTGAGATGGCCCAACATACAATGTCTCTGTGGACTGCCAATAAGGGTGGGCTAGGCTGTAGGGCAGTACTACTGAGGGAACATGAGGAGCAGAGCTGAGCCCTGAGCAAGCAGCACCTGAAACCCACCTGCTGGGACTCTACCGAGTTATACAAGCCTGAAAATCCCCCTCACCATGTCCCAGTTTGTGGTGGGTTTTCTGAGCTTTAGAGCCACAAACTCACTGTGTGTCTTCTCTACCCCTCACCCTTCCAGGTTTTTTGCTCAGTGCTGGTCACAGTTACTCATTCCTCACATCCGCCCTGTACCTGGGTGACAATTTGCCTTTCAGCAATGAACTGGAGGGGGAACAGTCAGGTCTGTCTGACCCGCAGCCTTTCCTTTGCTCTGAAGGGCTCTTCCAGGGGATCCTGTGGGAAGGAGGCCTGAGTACCCCAGGAAAGCCAGGCTCTCCCCAGAGGATAGGCCGGTTGGTGGTGATACTCCCTAACCAGGAGCCCCAGGGCTTGAAGATGGAGGTCCCTACATATGTAACAAAAGAGGGGAGGCTTCTAGAAGGCAGAGGAGGAGGGTTAGGAGCACTATCTTACTTCAGAATCCCAGGGCATCTGTGGGACACTTCAACACCAGGCTTCCTCCTTCAATTACCAAAAAAAGACCACCTCCCCCAGCAGACAGTGGCACAAGGGGGCTCCCAATTAGGTGGGGAGTGGAGGAGATGTGCCCCAGAACTTGGCTCCATGTTAAAAGCTTGTCTTCTCAATTATCTGTGGCCAGCTTGCCCTGGGGATAATTGGCTCCCTGAGACTCTAGCAAGGCCTGTGCCTCCACAAGAAGTGGCAAGGAGAATGCCCCCAGGTGGCCCCTTCAGGGGGCAGTTGGTGGGACAGACGGAACACTCTCTGGGATGTGCTCCATGGAGGTCATTGGTTGCCCTCCATTCCAACCCTCAGGTCACACCTCAGGGAAGCCATCACTAGCCCCTCCATCTCACAGCCCCATCCTCACAGCCCAGTAACGCCTCACAGCTCCACGTCTCTGTCTTCAGGTGCACCAGGAAGACGGGGGAGGCCCCAACATCACCCCGAGTGGTGCTGGATCCAAGGCTAGGAAGGATGCCAGAGCCTGTCGTGGCCTGGCAGGGGCTCAGAGGACTTTGAGAAGCTAGTAAAACACTACTAGAAACTGGCATCAGCTTCAAAGCTTGCCTCCCTCCTCAGGGCTCCGGAGTATGCTGGGTTCCCTCAAGGGGCCCCTTTGCCAAGTTCCTGTCCAGTAAATGATGGCCCATCTCAACAAATACTCTCTCCCACCACACCCTTCCAAATCCACTGACCTGGTCTTGCTGAGCTCAGGCCAGGGCTGTCTGGTTCCTGGCACCTGCCCCAGGAGCAGCTCCCATAGGCATGGGCCAGGCCAGGCAGGGGCTATGTCCTAGGTGAGCTCAGTGGGGACCCAGCTGGACTGGCTTCACCTGGCTCCTCTTTGAAGCATTGTGTTTTCAAGGACAGAGGCACTTTGTAATACGAGAGGTGACTGAGTATAGGAAGTACCCTCCTACTCACAGTCAGAGATGGACTAGAGCTGCCACCAACCCTGCACACTGAAAAGGGCCTGTGTCTTGGCCTTGCCCTTCCTAGGCAATGCATCCCTTCGTATCCAGCCACTGGGCTTCCTACACCTCCTGTTGCCACTGTCCTGGGAGGCAGCCCTCCCTTGCCCTTCTCCATAGCACCCTCTGATTCAGGTTGCCAAGGAGGCACTGAAGTCCCAGTGGTGGCATAGCCTAACCCATCCCTCTCACAGGGAGGCTGTAGATTGGGGGCCACCGTTGGGTATGTCCTGCAGTTGGTGGGGCAGGTGGGGAGGATGCACGGAGGCCCCTGGCATGCCTGTCCCTGGCAACTTTAGCAGGACTGGGGAGAAGTAGTGTGTGTGTCCTCACAGATGCACCTTAGGGTCGTGGCTGTGCCAGGGGACAGTCTGCCCACACAGGGTCATTGGGGCATGGCAGGCACTTGGAGGCATCAAAAGTGTCCTGATCACACATGTAGGTGGGCAGGGTGTAGCCTCATGGGCTGTCCAGGGAGCCTACACATCAGGCCAGCCCAGCTGGAATGCTGACCGCCTCTCCCAGCTCTTTGACTCCAGCTGTTTTCTCATCTCTAGAATGAAGTGGAGGTTGGAAGAAATGAAGAGCATGAGACATTCCACCCACCCTGCCAAGATAAAACCTCCAGCTGGGGTGGCAGAGGGCCCAAGGAACCTGGGAGGGCTACAGTCCGAAAGTAGGAGGCAGAGGCCACAGCCAGGTCGTGCCACTTGGACATGGTGGGGTGTTGGGAACCATCACCTAGGCTCCTTGGGCCAGGGGTCTCATCTTTGGAATAGAGGAACCAAGGCAGTTCCAGAGTTGTGTCCATGAAGAGGTCACTCACATACCTTGGCCAGTTCCCTCCCACATGTGGTCTGTACCCATGGCCTCTGTCCTGTGTGGCAGTCTCCCCTCAGTCCTGCTCAGTCCCTTTGAGCCCTCCCTCCCATGTCTCAGGGCTCAGCTGAAGATAAAACTGACTCATTGGACAGTGCAGGGAGGGGCAGATGTTCAGCATGGTACAGGTGTATGTAGGAGGCAACCAGAGTTCAGACTTGCCTGTGGGTCTCAGGCTCCAGGCTCTCTGAGTCCCCAGTAAGCTCGCAGGTTCCCAGGCGGCCCAGATCTTGGCAGAGAGGACACATGTCTTCCCAGCATCTCCCAGCCCCAGCTGCCTGGCTTCTCACTGACGGCTAGGTCCTTGTTCCACTCCACCTGGGTTCAAACCACAGCACTCTCACAATGCAGGTGTGCTGTCTTGTTGGTTTTGAATTTCCAGTGCACTCTGTGGATTTCACAAATCTTGCCCGACTTTAGACATTTTCCAGGAAAGGGAATGCAAGCTGCAATGGCAGGGCCTGAGGTAGGTGATTCTCTCTCTTTCTCTTGTTCATTCTCTCTTTCAATCTGGCTCATAGATTTCAAAAAATGAAATAAAATGTCTGCACTGCTCCCAGGTCTAGGTCAGAAGTCCCCCCAGGTGGCATCTCCTGTTTTTGGGGCTCAGGAAATAGGGTGTGAGCACAGAGGGGAGGCTGGGGTCGGTAGCTAGGAGCATCTCATGCACCTCAGCAGATGGGACCCAATGCCTTGGCCCAACCCTCTGCCCTAGTCCAAGGTAAGGAATCATGACTAGGTGCCCTACCCACTTGTTCTGCAAGCATAATTGTGCCCACACCCCTTTGGGTATGGGCTGGAACCCAGGCTACCATCCATGCAAACTGTGAGAGTGAGGCATGCCTTGGGCCAGGCTGCTGAGGTGGGGCCTAGGCTAGAGAGGGTGGGCACAAGTCAGGCCCCAAGGAGCTAGCCTGGGGTGCAGCCAGCTCTGTTGCCTCTCCCTGGCTCCCCTTCCTCCAGACTGCAACTCCCAGGATGGCCCAGCTGAGTGGCAGACCTACCTTGGGACTGGGGAACAGGTCTGGAACTGGTCACCCCCACCAGGGTCCTGAGTTTAAGCAAGAGGGCAGAGTCTCCCCAGAAAAGTAGAGTGTCTTTTTCCTGGATCCAGCACAGAGCTCTGCTCCCCAGACATCATGGGCATTTGTTAAGAGTGGACCATTGTTTCCATTATGCAGGAGAAGACACTGAGACACAAGTAGACCTGCCCGAGTGCCCAGATGGCCACCTCTCCCTCCACCATGCTGGGGTCAGTGGGAGGAGGTAGCTTCAACCAGAAAATTCTGCCATGGAGTTTTTCAGTTGCATGAGTCTGAGGAGATGATTAAAGGGTAGATTGAAGGGGATTAGAAGTATGACAGGCGCACAAGATGGAAGGGGCAGAGGGGCCTCACAGAATCCACAACACCCTTGATAGAGGTGACTCAGAGATAGCACCGACCCACAAGGCATATGGAGTTTGGAGGGGACAGGCTCTGTCACCCTTCCTCACTGCCACCACTAGATGGCTCCAAGTTGGCAGCTGGGCTTTGGGACGAGCTGCATGAGGTGCTTAATTGAGAGATAGGGAACCGGGCACAGCACAGCCTCAAGTGGCCTTTTGCATCTTAGGTCGGCCTCCCAACAGTGAGTTCTCTCTTCTGGATGGGTGCTGGGGATAGCTCAGGGGCTCTTTTCAGTGGAAGTGCTCTGTGTCACCAAATGCTGTGATGCCCCACGAGAAGTCCTTAAGCTCAGGTATGAAGTGTCCAAGGATGAAGCTGGCCCAATTCCCAGCCAGGCCTGGGCCTCCTTGAGGTGCTGCCCATTGGTGTCTTGAGTTGGAAAGTGGGGGCTTTTAGTGGACAGGGTGGGCTTCAGGTTGGGTCAGGGCTCAGGCTGCCCAAGCAGGGTGAAAAGTATGTGTTGGCCATTGGCTCCCCATCTGAGGCCAAGTCTTTGGCTCATTGTTCTGAGCTGCTTGGGTTTCCTGCAGTGTAAATCTCAAGCCCGCCTGGGCCCCAAGACTGGGGTCAGGGCAATAGGGGACTAGGGCTGCCCATGGGGCCTTAGGCGGCAGGGCAGATCCCCAAGGCCCAGACACACAGATTATTAACAGATCTGGGCCCTTCCCACTTTTCCACCCCCAGTGCTCCTGGGGGAGATGAGCTCCCAGATATCACCAGGGCTAATGTTGGTGCCCTGGCCCCATAGAGGAAACTCCTGCACCAAGCGGAACCCTGCTTGGTCCCCCACTGGCTGAGGGCTGCTGTCCATGCTTCCACCCTCTCTGTCCTACAACAGAATAAGACGGTGGCTGTTTTATCAATGGGGCCCCCATCCAGAGCAAATAAACTCAGCCAGGAGGTGCTCCGTCACTGCTGTGTGTGGTTTTGAAGAATAAGCAATAGGAAGTAGATTAATCATGGCTTAACATACACCAAAGTTGAGCAGAAGGACTTGTCAGAGTGGGAGTCCTTGAGAGGCACAGAGCTGTTGAGGAAAGGACAGGACACACTCTGCAGCCCTGAGGCTGGGGGAGGGTGAGAAGCTTCTGGAGGAAGCAAGGGCTTCCAAGGAGCTGGTCCTTCCCAGATCTCCGTTTCCCATCTGGAAAATGGGTGGTGGCAGTGGTGTCTACATCATAAGACCAAATGAGACAACACACTTAGGAGGCCTGGCAGGGTTCTCTCAGGCCTCAGGCACTCAGCTGCCCTTTGCGGTGAGAGAAGATGACAGGGTGACATCCCTCAGCTCCCTGGAACTGGGATAACAACCACATTGTCCACTCAGAGTGCAAGGAAGTGCCGGTCACATTGGTCCTCTTGTGCAGCAGGTCCAGGATGTATGCACCAAAGATCATTCCCCTGCTCCCCCACCCTTCCCAGGAGGGTCCTGAGGACCTACATACCCTTATGGACCACACAGAGACACCTGAGCAAAGCCATGACAGGTCTGACTTCCAAGGATGGAAACAAGCCTCCCCAATCCCTCTGAAGCAGTGACCATCCAGGAGGCTGAGCCATGTTCCTGCCAGCCCAGGACTGGTCATAGTGAAGGGTCCCCTTGCCACAAGCTGGGTTCTATGAATGGACCTGGAGGTCTGAGTGAGAATCCTGCACTGCTATGTTAGGGCCCCATTAGTCCTTTAGGAGGCAGGAGAAGTGGACAGAGGAGGGACAATGACCAACTAACCATGCCTAGTGGAATCAGTGTCTGCTTTGGTCATACATTGCTGCCAATTCAGAGAGTCTGAGGGTCAGGTCACACAGCCAGGTTGGGCCCTCTCAGGCCTCACACGTTGGTTGTGGACTTTGAGTCCTGGGTGTGACTGGGATGTCAGGGGTCCTGTGGCTACACCAGCCTCCCTCAAGCACCTGGGGTTTGGGAAGGCTGGCAGGAGGCTATGCCCTAAGTTTGTTGGGTGTGGGGCTGGGGACCAATTCAGGCAGAGACTGGTGTAGCCCTGTGGCCCAACCCAGGCAGGGAATGACAGGTCTTTCCAGTCTCCAGTTCACTCCTGATCCTCAGGGCCATGTGTCCCAAAAACCCGGGAGCTGAGATCTACACAGCCAAGTGGCCTGTCCTCTCAGTCCCCTGGCTGGGACTTCCCAGAAACTGAGTGGTACAGACCCCATGAAAGGGGTAGTGATGGCCAGGCTCTACCCACAGGGTCTCTTGGTCCTACCATAGAGCAGGCTGTGCCCCTTGACCAGAGGCTCTAGCCCTGTCTAGCCCTCCCTATTGCTTTTGCCTGCTGCCCACCCTCCCTTGCCTGTTGGATCCTGGGGGTGATGGCTGCATGGCCATCTGTACAGAGAGTTCTCCATCCCCCAAATCTGAGGGTGGGGGCGAAGGAGAGTGCCCCGAGCCCAGCCCTCTTTGTCCGCTGCCAGAAAGCAGCCATCGCTCTGCTTCTCTGGGACCTGCAGCTCTGCTTATCCGGGAATCACAGCTCTGGAGCCAACCGTTGGCTTCTCGATTCCCCGCCCCAGAGACAGTGCAGTTCAGGCACTGAGCTCCCCACAAGAGGTCCCCCAGCAATCCGGACTTCTGAGGGGCAGGCCCCCAGATCCCCAAATGGGAGTGGGAGGGGGCGTTGGGGGCTCAGCGCTGGAAGCGCTCACTCGGTTTTATGTAGACAGCGCTGCAGGGAAGTGCCACCGAGATGTGCCTCCATGCCAGCACTGTCCAGCTGCAGCTCAGGGACGGTCCGTTCCCCTGGAGGAATTGCCCAAGGATCTGACCTCCTCTGGGGACAGGTCCCCAGGCCCCTGAGTGAGGGTGGGGAGGGAGTGCTGACAGGTCAGCGCTTCAAACGGGGAGGTTAGCCGTATGGCTGGTCAAAGAGGGCTG
>CAUYPK010028620.1:0-41623 GCA_963574355.1 Loris lydekkerianus | reverse complement strand
GTTTGTATCCCCATGACGGGTAAGACTGAAACTGCAAGAGCAGGCAACCTAAGACAGGGGCTATGTTTATCCGCCATACAAAAAACAAAAGAGGGAATCGTTGGGCCCTGCCATGCGCCTGAGGCCTAGTGCAACTTCCCGAGCCTGACTAGAAGTAGATCCATCGAGCTACGTCCACGTAGCAATGACTCAGCAAGGCCCGGCCTGAAACTGCCTCTACCTAGATACAGCCAACGTGGTACCATGCCATTGGCCCAACCCTGTCACGCACCTCATCCCCCGCCTTCCTTCCCCTCCCCTTCCCCACGCTCTATATAAGTGGCTGCTTGACACAATAAAGTTGAGTTCCTGCTTAAAAAATAAATAAATAAATAAATAAATAAATAAAATAAAATAAAATAAAATAAAAAAGAGACAACATAGCAAATGTAAAATTAGAAATAAAATAGACTTCTAAACAAAATTAGAAATTAGAACAGATAAAGGGAAATTTTTTTAATTATAAGAAAAATATTCCAGTATTAGGCAAGCATTTTGAAAACAGAATTTCATTGACTGCAAACTTTAAACTTGGTTTGACATTCCTTGAACGCTTCCTGTTGACTGGTTGCACACCACTTCCTCCCTTATTGTGGTCCATAGGCCCCATCTCTGCAGTATGAGCCTCTGAGGGGCAGAGGTAGTTGCCTTTGGGGGGGTGCTACGTGACTGTGAGTGTCAGGATAACAGAGAGGGGAAGAGTTGAGGCTCAGAGTCTCAGACAAACCAAGCTCTGCCATTAAATAGTTACCTCTCCAAATCCTTGTGTCCTCATCTCTAAGTGGAAAAATAACACCTGCCTCACAGGGGTGGTTAAGTGAGGTAATGCAAACAAAGTGTTGTTCACATAAATACTGATTAAACACTAGTTGATATTAGGTTGTAAGCGGGTTTTGAGTCTGGGTAGCAAGGGCAGCCTGTGAACTCTGGGGAGGTCTGACTGCTGAACCAAAGAGAGGTGTTGTGAAGCCTGATTCACCAAAATTTCCTGGTCCTCTGACTACTCAGTAAGCATTGGCTAGACTGCCACCGGAAACGTATCCTGGAGGTATTTAACAGACATGGGCCTTGGTTTAGCTAAAGGAGACCTCATCAGCGAGGGACTGCTCCCTGGAGAATGTGACTTTCACATTTGCAGACTACATTTTCAGAGATGCTTTCTGGTGCAAGCAACAACACAACTTTTTCTCTTGAATGGCCAGGAAGAAACCCTTCCAAGAAGGAAAACCTCCTTAATATTTACCCTTTGACCAACTCAGCTCACCAGTTCCACATACACCTGCAGGAGACACTCAGCATCGCTCAGAGCTGCATGATACTCACCCTGCAATGGCAGGATGCTGTGCAGAAACTGGAAAGAATGCCACCCAGAGAGCTATTAGAGATTGTTCCCGATCACATCCAAGAAGAAACCAGCGGTGCAAACAGGCATGCCCCAAGGCAGGCTCACAGGCCCCCCGAGTCCTCCAGGGTCTAAATAGATGAAAAATACAAGGAAGAAGCTTTCTCCAGCCCAGGGGATTTACTGTTGTGAAGGTCCAAGTGGAACTGGATTGACTATTCCCTGAGAAAGTGCAACATGAAATGTTCCAGAGTGACACCCATTTAAAGTACACTCGCTGTCTCTTGCACTTGACATGCAGATTCTCAAGGAGGTTGGTTTCACATTACAAATCAGAATTTAAGTAAATAAAAAAGAGAAAACAAAACAGCTGCCCCAGCCCAAGTCCTTCGATGAATCTCTACCAAGAAGCCTGGCCATCAGCCAATTAAGAACTTCCACCTGTCACATGAGAAAGTCACCTCAGGAAGCACCTCCTCCACGCCTTGGTTTTATAACGGGGAGTCTGGGATCAGAAAAGCAGCCTACCAGGGTGATCCTCAGGCTAGGGGCAGTGCTTCCCCACTGGGACACACATGTCCAGGAAAGAGTGCTCATTCCATGCCACAGGCCTGCACTGATATAGTTCAAAAGCCACAAATTGTGAATTCAAATGATCAGAACCACTGGGGAACTTGTGGGTACCAGATGTTTTGCTCTCATCCAAATGTTGTTCAACTTGTTAGAGGAGAGTCTCAGGAGATCTTGTAATTAAGTGCCTTTGAGGTGAAATTGAAATGTGAATTGGGTGAATTCAGTGGCCTGGGAGTTTCAGGCAGCTGTGTATCTCAGGGTGTCTGGCAGTTTCTGGACTGTCTTCAACAATTTCTCACTCCTCTGCCACTGCCAAACTGGTGCCAGCCTCTGTCATCTCTAGCCTCAGTTTTACTGCCCCCTAAATATCCCCCCCCCAACTTCCTTGGGCTCTCCTACAGTCAATGCCCAGCACAGTGATCAGAGCGGTCCTCTTCTAGCACAAGGCAGCTTATGTTGCTCTTCTGCCCAAAGTCTCCCTGGAGGAAAGAACACTCTTCTCTGGTCATGCATATCCCAGTGGTGGATTCACCCCTGCTAAGAACTTCAGTATCCAGCTCCACCCACTTTTATACTATAGTTTATACAGAAATGGCAAATGTTTTCTGAGCCTGAGTAATCTCCTTCACCCTTCCACCTGCTTATTACCTGATGTCCAAGAACGCCAACAAGAGACCTGGGAAGAGGGCAAAAAGCCTGTGCTGATGCTTTTATGACCGTATTTAATAACACAACACTTGGAGCCTGTGGCACCTATAGAATAGGGAAGAATTTTTCAGATATCACAACACCAACAGGTTAGCCTCCTCTGCCTAAAATTCCAGGATGACTTCTAAGAGCTCCATTACCCACAGTGCAAAAAGAGAGAAGCTGGCCCACACTCGGGGTGGATCAGGTCCAGCTGACCAAGAGAAAAAGGAAGATCTGGTTAGGCAGAGACAGTGCCATGGTCATATCAGCAGATATTTCACAGAAGATCCCTGCAGAAAAAAAGCTGTACTTGAAATTCCAACAGTGCATGCATCTGTGCAGCAAAACAATCCAGAATGGGGATATCGCAGCCACATCTAGAAACTTGAAGTTGGACATAAGTCAAGCAGTTGAAGGGAGAAAGACAGAATTATCCGCAGTTCATAGCTACATCTGCTATAATGAAGCAATAAATCCAGCTAATTTGGTAGAAGATATGGAATAGGAATGTATAAGAGAACTGCGTAAGATGGAAGCAAGTTGAGGTTGCACACAGCAGAGATATGTTGCTTCAACCACAATTGTCTAAGGGTTCCATCAGTTACTTAATGAGCAGAGACTGGTGCTGAAATATGAACCACCTTAACCTTTAGTAGATACCTAATGAGCCACATTCTTCACCTTAAGAGTTATATAATATACTCATTTGAGATGCTTGATGCAATGCAGATTCCTGGGCCTGTACAGACCAACTGAAACAAAAAGTCTATTGCAGTCTGCACTGTTAACAAACAGATTGTTTCTGAGGCAGCTGGGCTTCATGTGTGCTGTCCGCAGACTTCACCTTGAGAATCTCTGCTATCATGTATGTTATTCCATTATATAAACAATGTGGCCCTGTGCCTTCATATACGCTTTTATATGAATGATTGCTTTGAGGAAAGAATCACTGAATAAATTGTTTTCAGTGATTACCTTTGAGGAGATGGGGTGAAGAGAAAATAGGGAAATGGCAGCACTTTGCTTCTATGATTTCAGTTTAGTTCAACTTTTCTAACCTTATTTCTATATTAGCCATATGGAGGTAGTTGCAGTTATCTGGGTGGGAAGCTTAGGACCCATTGTTTGTTTGGTATCCTCTTTTGAAATGGCAACAAAATTAAGTTTTAACATTTATTCACTCCCAAAATACTTATAGAGTTCCTACTATATCCCAGGCATTGCTCTAGGCCCTTGAAGTGTAACATTTGTAGGATAAATATACAATTGGGCCTAAACTGCTTTGCAAATTAAATATTGCATAATTCAGCCCTGGTACATAATTAGTCGTCAATGTTTCTATTTTCTTTATAGAGTCTCAAGTTGAAAAACACCCCTCCAGGTGGGAGGGCTGAGTCATCAGGATAGAGGGAGGCCAGTTGGCAGGTGTAATCACAATCTGGGAGCCAGAGGCGTACATAGCAGGTGAGAGACACCTTCTCCCACCTTGCATTAAAGAAAGAGATGTGGAAAGGGCTTATTCTTCCCTGCCAGGTTTCATATTATTCAGACAGTAGAACAGAGCCTGGAAGATTGACATTATAGGCTTTTGGCTTTGGAACATACTGAACAAGATGCAATGAAGGTAAAAAGTGAAATTGAGATGGAATATTAAGTAAGTAGCTTGAGATATGAGAGTCTAAATTGTTTTTCTCTTTTCTCTCCAGGTTAGGCATTGCTCGTTTTATTTACTTTAGGCAGAGGAACCAACAATGAAAGACAGGGGGACCCCTTTCTCCAACAGCAAAACCACCTTTAAAACCATGTATCAAGCTCATCTAAACAAGTAGATTTGTTGTTTGAATTAAGTAGATATGTGGTTTGAATTAAGAAAAATATGGAGTTTTCTTATATAATGCTATGCACAGAGTTTGTAGAAACAGATGTTTTAAAATTGAAATATAAGTTAAGAGTTGGCAGAGCACCCAGATATCATCTTTGTTACTATTAATAATGATACCAATAATCAACATTTGAGCACTTCCTTTATACAGTGCTCAAATGTATAGCACCTTATAAGGTGCTATAATAAGTGCGTATGTATTATTGTTTTTTACACTCAGAATCTTATGAAATAAATATTATCATCCCTGTCTTTTAAAGGAGGAGACTGAAACACAGAGAAGTTAAGTAATGGGTCCAAGACCACACAGAATACTGAACATCAACCCAACTGCTTGTCTCCAAAATCTGTAGTCCTGCTCATTCAACCTCTGTGCCTAACATCCTCTGCAGTAATGAATCCAGACCATCTATTAATGTGTGTCCCAAGAAACAAAGATGGCTAGTGAACCCACACTGAAAAGAAGGAACAGATCCAACCATCAGTGTCCCCTGTCCTGGTCACAGCCAGTTAAACAGATAAGATTTTAAGAAAACCTTTGCAAGAGACAGGCACTCTGTAGAAATAGTTACCATCACTATGGTCCATAAAAAGAACCCAGCTGTTCATCATCTGCCAGCCAGACCTGGGGTAGTCTGAATTGTTTTCTGCAGCCCAGAGACTGCCACTTTTTCCATTTCAGGTGGTCATCTCTACCTCCCTCTCTTGCTCTTTCTCTTTCTCTCTCTCTCTCCCCTTGCCTGCATCCCTTCTCTCCATCCTCTTTTTCACCTTTCCTGTATTCAAAAGAGTAAAGAAGGTAAGTCATCAAAAAGTTGTAACAGAACTTAAATTGTAGTTTTAACTTTTTCAAGCCAAACATTCCACCTGCACTCTTTCTTGCCTTAGATATTTATACCCATTCTATTAATTTAATTCAGCACTTCTCAAACTTTTTTTTTAGAGTCACCAAGGCTAGAATGCAGTGGGCTGCCCATAGCTCACTATAACCTCTAACTCTTGGGGTCAAGCAGGCCTCCAGGCTCAGCCTCCCGGGTGGCTGGTACTACAATGCATGCCACCACAGCTAGCCAACATTTTTACTTTCTATATGGATGGGGTATTCTTATGTTGCTCATACTGGTCTTGAAATCCTGACCTCAAGCAATTTTCCCTCCACAGACTCCCAAAGTGCTGGGAATCACAGGCATTAGCCATTGTGCCTTTCCCCAAACTGGCTTTTATGGAATACTGTTCCAGAAGATGTAAATAGATATATCTGGGAGTGACACAGGTCAAGTAATTTTGAGAAATAAGACATGCCATCACCACCTCTTAGAGCTTCATAATAGTATATTATGCTATTATATATTTGCATAATAAGACACAAGTCCTGCAGTAAAGAAAACTGCTTAAATTAGTGTATGGCCATATTTCATTTAAAAGTAGGTATTTTGAGTTCCTACTATGTGCTAGGTCTTGTTTTAAATGCTGAAAATACAGCAGTAAACAAGACAAAGTCCCTCTTTTCATGGAGCTTCTGTTACAGTAAATGTAACTTAACAGTGCATTAATATGGTTTTCTATGCCATTTTTATATGACATTATTATCTTGGAAAATGTGTCATTGGTTTTGGAAATTCCTTTCTAAAGACATGTAGTATTTAACTAACTTGAGTTTTACTCTTGTCTAATCATGCTTATATGAGGAGACACATCCACAGGTCCAAGAAATAGCTGTGGTCCTGGATTTATCTGGAAGATTTTTTTTTTAATTTCACATTAATTTGAAAGTACAAATGTTAAGGTTACACTGTTTTTATTTCTAAGGTCAAGTTCAAGTTGTAGTTAAGCCCTTCATGCATGATGCATGCTGAACACCCTCACATTGTGCAGATTAGGTGACATCCTGCCAGTCACCCTCCCTCCTCCTGCCAATCCTCCCTGACTAGACTGTACTTGTGTTTTTCTTTCATGTGGGCATGTAGTTGTTTATATATTGGTTTCATGTTAGTATTGAGTATATTGGATATATTTTTTCCATTTTTGTGATATTTTACCAGGAAAAATGTGTTTCAACTCCATCCAGGTAAACACAAAAGATGTGAAGTCTCTGTCTTTTCTTATGGTGGAACAGTTTTCTGTGGTATAATATACAACAGTTTGTTAATCCGTTCATGGGTTGATGGGCACTTGGATTGTTTCCACATCTTGGCAGTTGGAAACTGAGCTGCAATAAACATTCTAGTACAAACGTCCTTGTTGTAAAATTATTTTTGTTCTTCTGGGTAGATACCTAGTAATGGGATTATAGAATCAAATGGAAGGTCCACTTTTAGTTCTTTAAGAATTCTCCATACTCTTTCCATACGTGTTGTATTAGTTTACCATCCAACCGGCCATGCAAGAGTGTTTCCCTTCTCTCCACGCCCACACATCTGCAGATTTGGGATTTTGTGATGTGGGCTATTCTCCCTGGAGTGGTTTTTCTTTTGCATTACCCTGATGATTAGGAATAGTGAACATTTTTCATGTGTTTTCGACCATTGGTCTGTCATCTTCAGAGAAATTTCTGTTCAAGTCTCTCGCCCACAAAGAAATAGGGTTGTTTGCTCTTGTCTTGATTAACTTGAATTCTCTGTAGATTCTAGATCATCCCTTTGTCATTTATAGCATGCAAATATCTTTCTCCATTCTGAAGGCTGTCTTTTTGCTTTAGTTTTGGTACCCTAAGCTGTGCAGAAACGTTTTAGCTTGATCATGTCTCATTTATTTATTTTTGGCATTGTGCTCATAGATAAATAATGTATTTCACAAAATGCAGAGTTTAAAGGGAAAACATTATCTAATAAGATCTCAGGAAGAAAAGTCTTAACATTAAGACCTAAATTCACATTGTAGCCTTGCTGCATTTGTCTGTTCTTATAACCTCACCACATGTTATTGGGCTACTTATGCAAGTCCTTTTTTTTCTTTTCCTAAGGGTGCTTCTTGGGCAAGGACATTGAGTTTTTACACCATGATTTCAGAAGGTTTCATAGGGTTGATAACATTTCCTAGGAAACTCTAGATTAGACTGGCACCAGTCTTCCTCTCTGCTGTCCTTTATCTGGCAAAGTCTTTAAGTTGAATAATGGTGAAACATTTTCTTCTCTGCCACTTTGTTTTGCTTTGTTTTATGGGGTACAATGTGCTGAGTTTATACACAATTTGTAATGCTTACATCAAGCTGGTTAACATAGCGTTTTCCTCACTTACTTAATTACTGTGTTAAGACATTTATACTCTACTCTTAATAGATTTGACATGTACCCTTACAATATGCACCACAGGTGAGGTCCCACTGATTACCCTCCCTCCAACCAAACTCCTCCCCCTCCTCTTCCCTCCTTCATCCTGGGCTATAGTTGTGTTTTATCTTTCATATGAAAATGTGAGTGATTATATATTGGTTTCATAATAGTACTGAGTACATTGGATACTTTTTCTCCCATTCTTGAGATACTTTACTAAGTAGAATATGTTCCAGCTCCATCCATGTAAACATAAAAGAGGTAAAGTCTCCATCTTTTTTAAGGCTGTGTAATATTCCATGGTATACATACACCATAATTTACTAATCTATTCGTGGATCAGTGACCACTTGGGCTGCTTCCATGACTTGGCAATTATGAATTGGGCTACAGTAAACATTCTGGTGCAAATATACTTACTGTAAAGTGATTATTGGTCTTCTGGATATATATCTAGTAGAGGAATTGCAGGATCGAACAGCAGGTCTACTTTTAGTTCCCTTAGTGTTCTCCAAACTTCTTTCCAAAAGGAATGTATTAGTTTGCATTCCCACCAGCGGTGCAGAAGTGTTCCCTTTTCTCCACATCCACACCAACATCTGTAGTTTTGGGATTTTGTTATGTGTGCTACTCTTACTGGAGTTAGATGATATCTCAAAGTGGTTTTGATTTACATTTCTCTGATGATTAAAGAAGATAAACATTTCTTCATGTGTCTATAGGCCATGTGCCTGCTTTCTTCAGAGAAGTTTCTGTACTAGTCTCTTGCCCACAATGAAATGAAATCACTTGTTCTTTTCTTATAAGTTTGAGTTCTATGTGGATTCTAGTTATCAAACCTTTGTCAGAAACATAACATGCAAATAACTTTTCCCATTCTGAGGACTGTCTGCTTGCTTTACTTACTGTGTCCTTGGCTGTGCAGAAGTTTTTTAGTTTGCTAGGATCCCAGTAATATATTTTTGGTGTTGCTTCAATTACCTGGGGGCGTCCTCCTTATAAAATATTCTCCCAGGCCAATTTCTTCAAGTCTTTCCCCTGCAGTCTCTCCAAGTGTCTTTGTAGTTTCATGTCTTAAGTTTAAATCTTTTATCCAGTGAGAATCAATTTTTGTTAATGGTGAAAGGTGAGGGTCCAGTTTCAGTCTTCTATAAGTCTCTAGCCAATTCACCTAGCACCATTTATTAAATAGGGAATCTTTCTCTCAATTTATGTTTTTGATAGGCTTATCAAAGATTAAATGACAATAAGTGTCTGGGTACATCTCTTGGTTCTCTATTCTGTTCCATACATCTACCTCTCTGTTTTTGTGCCAGTGTCATGCAGTTTTGATCACTATAGATTTAAAGTATAGCCTGAAATCTGGTAGCATGATTTCTCCTGATTTGTTTTTATTTCTGAGTAATACCTTGGCTATTTGAGGTTTTCTCTGATTAAATATAAAATGAAGTACTACTTTTTCCAGATCTTTAAAGTATGACAATGGTGCTTTAATAGAGAGTGCATTAAATTTGTGTATTGCTTTGGGTAGTATGGACATTTTAACAATATTGATTCTTCCCAGCCATGAGCATGGTATGTTTTTCCATTTGCTAACATCTTCAGCTATTTCTTTTCTCAGAATTTCACACTTCTCTTTATCGAGATCTTTCATGTCCTTTCTTGGATAAATTCCCAAATATTTCAACTTTTTTGGACTACTGTAAAAGGAACAGAGTCCTTGACTATTTTTTCAGCTTGACTGTTGTTATATATAAAAGCTACTCATTTGTGAGTACTGATTTTGTATTCTGAAACACTGCTGTATGCCTTGATCACTTTTAAGAGTTTCATAGTTGAGTTCAGGGATTTTCCAGGTATAGTATCATATCAGTGAAGAGTTAGAGTTTGACCTCCTCTCACCCTATTTGGATACCCTTGAATGCCTTCACTTGCCTGATTGTAATGGCTAAGACTTCCACTACTATGTTGAATACAAGTGGAGACAATGGACATCCTTGCCTAGTTCCTGATCTGAGTGGAAATGTTTTCAATTTTACTCCATTCAATATGATATTGGCTGTGGGTTTTCTGTAGATGGCCTCTATCAGTTTAAGAAATGATCCATCTATGTCTATTTTCTTAAGTGTTCTGATCATGAAAGGATGCTGGATATTATCAAAAGCTTTTTCTGCATCAATTGAGAGACTCATATGGTCTTTGTTTTTCATTTTGTTTATATGATGAATTATATTTATAGATTTATGTATGTTGGACCAACCTTGAGACCCTGGGATAAAACCAATTTGGTCATGGTGTATAATTTGTTTGATGTGTTGCTGGATTCTGTTTGCTAGGATCTTATTGAATATTTTTGCATCAATATTCATTAATGATATTGGTCTATAATTTTCTTTCATTGTTGGGTCCTTTCCTGATTTGGGGATCAGGGTGACATCTGCTTCATAGAATGTGTTGGGAAGTATTTCTTCTTTTTCTATGTCTTGGAAAAGGTTAAGTAATATAGGTACTAGTTCCTCTTTAAAGGTTTGGTAGAATTCTGATGTAAAGCCATTTGGTGCTGGACTATTCATTTTTGGGAGCTTTCGTATAGTTAATGATATTTCACTACTTGATATAGGTCTATTCAACATTTCTAATTCTTTCTAGCTGAGTCTAGGAAGGTGGCATGCTTCCAGGTATTGGTGTATTTCCTCAAGATTTTCATATTTCTGATAATAGAGTTTTTTATATTATTCATTAAGAACTTTTTGAATTTCTGAGGTGTCTGTTGTTATTTCACCTTTATCATTTCAGATTGATGATATTAGGGATTTTACTTTTCTGTTTCTGGTTAGGTTAGCCAAAGGTTTATCAATTTTGTTACTCTTCAAAAAACCAACTTTTTGCTTTGTTGATCTTTTGAATGATTCTTTTGTTTTCAATTTCATTGAATTCTGCTCTAATTTTGGTTATTTCTTTTCTTCTGCTGGGTTTGAGGTTGGAATGCTCTTCCTTTTCCAGTTGCTTGATATGTCCCATTAAGTTGTTGACTTCCTCTCTTACCATTCTCTTGAGAAAGGCTTGCAATGCTATAAATTTCCATTTTAGGATGGCCTTTGCAGTATCCCACAGCTTCTGATAATTCATTTCTTCATTGTTGTTTTGCTCCAAATTTGGTAATTTCGTTCTTAATCTCATCTATGACCCATCTATCATTCAGCATATGGTAATTTAGCTTCCATGACTTTGTGTGAGTATGAAGATTCCTGTTGTTGATTTCAACTTTAATTGCATTATGGTCAAAGAAAATAAAAGGTCTAGTTGCTATTCTTTTAAATTTGCTGAGGTTAGACTTGTGACCTAAGATGTGATCAATTTTGGAGGATGGTCCATGGCATGATGAGAAGACTGTGTATTCAGTTTTAGTAGGATAAAATGTTCTATAGATGTCTGTTAACTCTATTTGTTGTAGAGCCAATTTTAAGTTCAATATTTCTTTTTTTATGCAAGATCTATCCAACACTACCAAAGGGGTGTTAAAATCTCTGACTATTATGGTGGAGAAGGATATCAAATTGTTCATACCTGTTAGGGTTTCCTTTATAAATTGAGGAGCATTCTGGTTGTGCACATAAATGTTAATAATTAAAATCTCTTCATGTTGAGTGTTTCCCTTGACAAATATGAAGTGACCATCCTTATCTTTCCTTACCTTTGTTGGTTTAAAGCCTATTGTATCTGCGAATAAAATTGCAACCCCTGCTTTTTTCTGATTTCCATTTGCCTGAATTATAGATGTCCATCCCTTCACCCTGAGTCTATTTTTGTCCTTTAAGGTAAGATGAGATTCTTTTATGCAGCAGATACCTAGTATGAGTTTATGTATCCAGTCATCCAACTGTGCTGCTTTAGAGGACAATGTATACCATTTACATTAATTGAGAGAATTGATAAGCCTGCTAGTGTTTTGAGTGTCTTGTTTTACAAATGTCCAGTGGACATTTTTAATCATTTCACCACTGTGGAAGTTGGGGTTTTTTTCAAAAAATTCTGAGTGAGTTTACTTTAGTGGTAGAGCATTGTGCTAGTCATTGTGGAGGATGGGCCTCTGACATCCTGGAGAGCTGGTTTAGTTATGGAAAATTTCTTCAACAGGTGTATGTCATTGAAGTATTTGATTTTTCCGTCACAAATGAAACTCAGTTTAGCTGGATACAGGACCCTGGCCTGAAAGTTGTTTTGTTTTAGGATATTGAAAGTTGATGACCATTCTCTTCTGGCTTGAAAGGTTTTGGCTGAGAGATCTGCAGTAACTCTAATATTTCTCTGTTTATAGGTAATGCTTTTCTCATGTCTGGTAGCTTGCAGAATTTTCTCCTTTATACTAACTTTGGCAAAGTTAATCACAATGTGTCTAGGAGATGCTTATTTGGATTGAGTCTTGCTGGGGTTCTGAAATTGTCTTCTGTCTGAATTCTGTATCTCTTGCAATGTTTGGGAAAGTCTTCTCCATAATCTCTTGGAGTGGATCATCTGTACTGTTAGTACCATCTTCTTCTCCCTCAGAAATTCCTATAAGGCAAATGTTTGTTTTCTTGGAGTGGTCTCACAGCTCTCTCAGGGAATGATCCATTTTTGCTCTCCTCTTCTCTGTCTCTTTGAGTGTTTGGAAGCATTCAAAAGCTTTGTCTTCAATGTCAGAGATCCTTTCTTTTGCCTGCTCCATTCTGTTACTGAGGAATTCTACTACATTTCTCAGTTCTTTGAGGACTTTAATTTCTTGCCTCATTGTGTCTAAATCCTTAAAGATTTTGTCTTTGTATTCATTAATTTATTGAGACAACTTTTGAATTATTCCTTGAATTTCTAATTCCAATTTTACTTCCATTCTATTAATCTTATTTATCTTATCCATATTCTGAACTCTATTTGTGACATTTCAGCCATTTGCTTATAAACATCTTCTGTTGTGTCTCCTTTGTAGTTCCTTGGGGGAATTGATCTACTCTGATTATTTATGTTGCCAGAGTTTTTCTGCTGATTCTGCCCCATGATTATTTTCCAGCTTGGCTAGTAAAGCTGGTAAGGTGAAATTGGATTGAGGGCCTCTGGATTTGTAATTAACCAGCCTTCTACCAAAGAGTTGGGACACGTGACTGTGGTTTTTCCCCTACAGCTTTACAAAGGCTCTGTTCAGTACTGTAGCCTGAGACTCTGGGGACCTGCTTAGTGTGATGGGACTAGGTGGCTCTGTCTTGTATTCAGCTAGTATCTATGCAATCCTAGTGAATTAGTGGCTTTGGGCTGAAATCTCAGCTGGGGAGACATACAAGCAACTAAGACACCCTGCCCTCCACGGGCAATAACTGGAAAAGGAGAATCAGACTCTCTCACTGCAACACAACCAGGGCTCAACTTTGGAGGGTCCCCAGGCGGCCAGCCCAGGTCAAGAGTTCCAAACCAATTGTCTTGGTCACCATAATCACTAATTATGTGGGAGAGTTCAGAAAGACTCCAGCAACTAGACAGCAGGGGTCCACTGGCAAATCAAATGTGAGTCCTTTGGTTCTCCATGGAGTCAGAAAGGCCTGCCCAGCAAAAGAGGTAGTCCAGAGAGGCTGGTGCCTCCTCCCCAACCTTGCACCTCTGCCACGCCCAGTCTCCGGTAACACCACTGGGCTGTGGCCCAGTTCCCTCCAATGAGCAAATGCACCAGGGATTTGCACCTGCCAGAGTCAAAAGGAATCAATCCTCCTCAGCCAGTCTTCCAGGCTCTGCCATAAGCCAACAAGGGGATCTAAAACATGACTCAATAGAAACTGTGGAGTGTTCTACCTGAGTTTGTTCCAAGCCAGGGGTTAACAATGTAGTGAATGTTTATCTCCCTCAGAGACCATGCCTCTGCCCCAGTAGCACTGTTCCTCTGATACCCCTGCAGGGCGAGGTCTGGTTCCCTCTGGTAGTCCACAGAATTGGGGAGGTGTCTCTCCAAAATTTGACCCCAGAAGGATTACTCTACTATCACTGCTGTTGCATGGCAGGTGCCTTTGCATGAGTTCAGGGCCTCTGCATGGGTTTCCTGGCCTCTGCATGGGTTTCTGAGCCTCCACCTGCCACGTGGCTTCCCATGCCTCCCCCCACTGCTTTTGCTGTGCTGGGCCAGTCACCGTCCCCTTGAGCCTCTCTCCACTTCTACTCGAGTACCAGTTTCCATGTAGCTGTGCTACTGAGGCCCATGAATGCCCAGCCCTAGTAAGGAACCATGGACACTCCAGTCTATGCAGGGGGTGGGCTTCCAGACCACCAGGGAAAGGGGGAGGGATGGACTGGGGGTTCAGAATGGCAAGGAAAATAATTATTCAACTTTATGCCAAGCAAAAGAATGCCCAGGCTCACAGCAGGGTCTCTCTGGAGAAGGAGTCCCAGTCTCCAGCAACTCTATCTTGTGGGGTAAGATAAGAGGTCTGCTGTTTACTACTCGATTTTAGAGATCACACAACAAGCCACTCTCCTAGTGGAGGGGATTGACTTTCATTTTCTTTGGAATGGGTTTTTTACCTGTAATTTGCTTCCTTGGAGTGTCAGCTTGCCTCAGCAGGGATGGTGTGCAGTTATCCATCTTCTCTCTAATCTCAGCCCCCAACCTCCAGCTTTATTGGGTTCTTTCTGGCCACTGTCTATCCCTCTGGACCAGAGCTTCTGTTGAAAGCTGGCTCCAGTCAGCCATCTTCCCCCAAACCTCCCTCACCCCTCTGCCACTTTGGAATGGTTGTTGAGAAGAGGTAAATCTGGGGCGCTAGGCAGGAGAATGTGAGTGTACAGTGAATTGTCTGTGGCAGGTAGGAATGAAAGAAGGTCACTGTGTACAGAAAGAATGACTATAAAGAGCCATCCATTGATTACAGTGGCAGCAAACGCCTTTTCACCCCTGTCTGAGAGTGACATTGGTGAAAGTGTCAAAGCCCTGCACTAGGATCCCCACATTCTCCAATGAGGACCAGGTGGGTGATTTTAACCATTGCACTTGTTTTTAGAAAAGATCCTTCAGGATCTCCTTTATGAGAGGGATAAAGTGAACCTTAACTTTAACTAAGGCAATGCAGTAGAAACAAAAGTGTCAGAATAGAGGCAGATAGTACTGTAAAAATGTAATTACAGGGCTTCTCTGTTAAAGGAGGCCCTCAGGAGGCCCCTATGTTTATGGCAGTTATTCAATTTGGAACTCTCTGACACCCTACTCTCAAACTTGAGGTCAAGAGGATGCCTTTTTATATTGCAGCCTCCTGAGTCCCAAATGCTTACATTAGCTGGATTCATTCTGCCTTAGCTGGCTTCCAAGCCAAATTTCCATGACCCACATAGCACTCATTCTTATTTGAGCAGCCCACTGGTAGCTTTCTCCAAAGTTTTATTAGATTCCTAAAAGAAAAACTATACCAGGAAGAACACAGGACATGAAGGTGATAGCCAAGTTATATATTCCCTAATTTAGTCATTAAAAAAAATAAAGAGCCCCCATTGGTGTCCACACACTCTTCTAGGAGTTGGCAAAGCAGTGGCAACTAAGGCGGGAGATTCCTCACCTGTGAAGCTTACATGAGGGAGTGCAGACATTGAGCACAGGACCAAACAGTGAGCAAGTTTCCCCAAACAGGGAAACTTCAGAGAGTGAGAAATGCTGCGTTGACAATGGAACAAGGAAAAATGAAACAGAGTAAGTCGATGGTGGAAGGGGGGTGGGGGGGGGGGCTCTTTCTGAAAGCAGGGTGCATGTAGGCACCAGATCCAGCAGGTGTGAGGGGTATGACATATTTCAAAACCAGAAAGGACGGTGAGTCAGAGCATGAGTGAAGCTGACTCAGGGGCCATATCCTTCAGGGACTTGCTAAGGCTATAGTGAGGCTCAATTTAGATTTTATTCCATGTACAGTAGGATGTCATGGGAAGATTTTTAAGGAAGGATATGATGGCATCTGTTTTATGCCTTAAAAGACTACTCTGCCACAATTTATTAATCCATTCATGGGTCAATGGGCACTTGGGCTTCTTCTATGACTTGGAAATTATGAATTGACCTGCAATTAACAATCTGGTGCAAATATCTTTGTTGTAAAGTAATTGTTTTGGTCTTTTGGATATACTTCTAATAGAGGAATTGCAGGGTCGAGCAGCAGGTCTACTTTTAGATCCCTGAGTGTTCTCCAAGCTACTTTCCAAAAGGAATGTATTAGCTTGCATTCCCACCAGCAGTACAGAAGTGTTCCCTTTTCTCCACATCCACACCAACACTTTAACTCTTTTGTGTTTACATGGATGGAGCTGGAACATATTCTTCTTAGTAAAGTATCTCAAGAATGGAAGAAAAAGTATCCAGTGTACTCAGCACTAATATGAAACCAATTTATAATCACTCACACTTTCACAAGTAAGATAAACCACAACAATCGCCCAAGATGATGGAGGGAAAAGGAGGGGAATTAGAGGGGAGGGGGAAGATTTGATGGAAGGAGGGTAAACAGTGGGACCACACCTATGGTTCAACACCTATGGTTCATATTGCAAGGGTACATGTCAAATCTATTAAGTATAGATATAAATGTCTTAACACAATAAGTAAATAAGGTGAAGGCTATATTAACTAGTTTGTTGTAAGCATTCCTGATTGTATATAAAATCAGCACATTGTACCCCATAAAGGCATCAATGTATACACGATCTATGTGTTTATGACATAAAAAAAAAAAAAAACTACTCTGCTTGCTTGCCCTGAGGGGAGGGGACAGTAGTTATTGTAAGAGTGACAATATAGGAAAAGCTAGAAGGCCAATTTTTTTTTTTTATTCTCCTATGATTCTGTGACAAGATGAAGAATGCTCTGAAAGTGAAGTTAATTTATCAATAAAACTATATTAATAACACTTTTAAAACATACACATTCTTTCTCTCTCATTCTCTCTCTCTCTCATACGTACACACACACACAAATTCTTGTGATATACCCAGAAAAAAAAATCTGTTTTCTCCCCAAACTGTGTTTTCTCATGTATGGGTGGGTCTGATAAAAGGCATCATTAACTACCTTTTTCCCTTGGACCTTACATGAATACTTCTCTAGTAATTGCTTAGGTCCCTTCACAACAGGAGGAGGATTACCAGCATGACATCCATTGCTGTCAAGAACACACGGAAATGGCTGATATTAAAGGCACAAATAGGCTAAAAATCACTCCTACCACCACCCACCCCCGGAAGGGCTTCTGGGCCACCCCAACTGTGAAGGCACTGATGGACTTGGAAAAATGATGGCCATTTGACACCTTCAAGAAGTCTAAAGGCCACTGTAAGGAGGCCCTTCCAGAGTTCATGGATTGCCTCTGATGTCAGGGATTGCCAGTATTCTTTACTTCAGGCACAACTGGAATTACAGTGGCTGTGAGAATACATACACAATTATTTCTTCCAGGAATGTAGAGGAACACCAGACTAGTATAACTAAGTCTCATCCAGGATAGGTTCTTTGGAAACCCACTTTAAATAACAAATAGCATGTTTCAGAAATTCAGTGAGTTGATCTCATTATTTCCTTCCTCTTTTCAACCAAAAATTTACAGTGGATTCTAGTATTTTGTTTAAATAGGAAAAAAACATGAGATTGGATCATCTTAAGTTGGTTCACTTGATTCTTGATTCCTTTTGCTTTTTCATAAGTTTGGTCAATCTTCAGAAACAATACAATTGTAAAATTCAGCACTATTACATTATAAGTTCACCCTAATTTTGAACTTTTTGTGTCTAAATTAATAAGACATGGCAATGTTAATAATAGCATGGTTATGTACAGGTTCCATAGATGAGAGGCGTACAATCGCTGGCATACTTACTAAACATTAATTAAGTGTGATGAGGATGGCACATAATCCAGGAAGAAAGACCTGCCTGGTAACTGAAAGATGAATCCTTGGCAAGAAGGACAACCATACCCAGGAAGAGAAATGTGCCCTGGGTTCTCCAGTGTTCTTAACTACCTTTCTTCTTCAAAGAGGTAAGAGGAAACTCAGACATAATAAAATCCAATCTCTTCATCCTATGATCAGAAAGACTAAGATCCAAGTAGCAGAAGCCCCTTGTCTAGAGTCATGCAGGTTTAGGGACAAAATAAGGTTTAGACCCAGGTCTCCCGACTCTTGGGTCATTTCATGATGCTTCTTTTCTTCATGGATTTCATACCCCAGGTCTACCTAGAGCTAGCTCATAATAGTGAGGGTAAGACCTGTGAGGATACTAAAAACAGAGATGATAAGAGACAATGACAGTCCTAAACATGTAGGAGACCCAAGCAGAAAAGCAGAGCTGGCATAAAGTTTGATACTCCAGCATAACCTCCTGAGCCTCCACAGATCCACACAGAATTCCCATGAAATACGACCGCTCACCATTCCCACTCATGGAGGCTCACTGGGGGTGCCATACTGTGCTGAGCATTTTTTGTAGAGTATCTAATTTAAACTTCACAGAAGTCTACAAGGTCAGACAGGCATTTACATGGAGCAGTTGGACTCCAGAGACAGACAGAATCCCATCTCCCCTGCTTAACAACTCTGTGGATTTATTTTCCCCTTGTTCAGTTTCCTCTCTATAAAATAGGAACAATAATATTACTAATTCCAAAAATTCATTATGACAATTCAGTGGATGAGTTCATGTGAAGCATTTAGAGAGGCCCCTGACACAGGGTAAGTGCTCAATAAATGTGGCCATTACTGTTGTTTGCTTTACAGACTTTGAAAAACAGGCCTAATACAGAGCAATTGACTAACATTGCACAGAACGTGGAAGAGTTGCCTCTGAGCCCAGCCCATATTATAATGCCAAAGCCTATGACGTTATAGGGCATTGACCACCCTTCTAGACCTTCTCTCTAGGAGACTCCAATGTCACTTTTGCTCTTGTTCCCATAGATTGTCAATCCACAGTATTCTAGCTGTCTCCAGCCAACAAAGAAGGACCTGGAGGCATCCCAAGTCATCAGAGTTGTGCTCCTCCTCTGGCACAGCCACCTTCAGTTTCTCTCCAGCCCTTCTTTCCCTCACATCCATGAGCTCTTATGGTACCTTCATTGTGATTCCCACCTACATCAACAAGCTCAGAATTTTTATGACTCCAAGCCTTTCTCTGAGGAGATGCCTCCTGCCCGGAATAACTTCACCATTTTTCCACCTGAAACACTACCATTTATTCCACTTCCTTTCCACAAACTTCATCCCCACCCCTCTTCTCTGAACAGAATTAGTCACTTCCCGGGCAGGGGAAGATTGGCAATGAGAAGAGAGCTTCTGGAGGCCAGCAGAACCAGGGTTCAAGCCCCATTCCCGACACTACCATGCTTAGTAATTAATTGCCTCACTTCTCATAGACTCAGTTTTAATATCTATAAACTTGGGTTGGTATCTCCCTTGCTAGATTTTGTACAGATTAATTAATATATACACACAAAACTAGCTGGCATATGATACATTCTCAAGAATGATAGGTATTATGATCATTTTTTCAATATAACTTTGACCATATATCTATTAGAAACTTAATCTTTAGTTCAATTACATGTTTTCACATCTGTTTTGTGCACTAAACTGTGAAATTTTCAAGGTCAGGATGTCCTCTCCTGACAATACCAAGAGTAGACACTCCATACGTGTGGATTAAGTTGATTTAAAACATTAGTCAATTCATTCATTCTTCCATAGAACAGCCATTCAGGATTAAAGGAAAGGTAATGGTTTCAATGGGATGTGTGTCCTTATAATGAATTAGAATAAAGAATCCCCTGTCTTGATGCTTCTCAAACTTCAGTAGGCATAGATTCCTCTGGAAGGCTTGCAACAATATAGGTTACTGGGCCCCATCCCTAGAGTTTCTGATTCAATAGGTCTGAAATGGAGCTTGATAATTTGCATTTACAGTAAGTTTCCAGAGGATACAGATGCTGCTGGTACACAGACCACACCATGGGAACAACTACCCAACTGTCATGCCGGATGCCATCCTTAGGCATCATTTGATATAAATGACTCAATTCAGCTCAATAGAACAATGTTTCATTGAGAACCTAAAGGGTACAGATAACCTACAAACAGTAGCTTCCAAAGCTTTACTAATTAAGTGAAAAGAACAAATTAATACATAAAGTTAACACCATAATTTTAAAAGGCCTCTCTTGAAATAAAAAGATCACCATTAGAACACCAGCACGTTAATAATTGCTGCAGGCAAGGTCCACTGATAGATGCTAATATTAGTGAGAAAACATTAAAGAAAAATAAGATATTTGCATGGTCTCAAAGTTTCTCCTCTAAATATTTATTTGTTCCTGGAGTGATTTTAACATTTGTTCACAAACTGTTTCATACTCCTACCTCCAGGAGATAGAGTTTAATTCCCCTCTCACTGAGTATGGACTTAGTGACTGGCTTCTAACAATTAGACTATGGAAATGAAACTACAATAACTTCATAATGGAGAAACCTGGCACACACCACTGGAAGAACCAGTGATAAGCCATACTGAGATCATATACTTCCTGATGTGATATGACCTTACCGCTGCAGTCTCCTTTCAAAAAAATTCATAACCTCAGTCTAACCAAGAGAGAACATCAGACCAACCCAAGTTGAGGGACATTCTACAAAATAGCTGACCAACATCTCCTAAAGTTGCAAGGTCCAAGACAAAGACCAAGAGTAAAAGCTCTAGGGAAATATGAAAACTGAATCTAACATGATATCCTGGGTTGGACTTCTGGAACAGAAACATTAGCAAAAAAATTTATAAAATCCAAATAATGTTTGTAGTTTAGTTAATACTATTGATCTTGGCCAAAAGCCTCAGATAGAGAGACCTAAGAATGAAGGTATCTGGGCCGGGAATAAAATATGTGAAAGACCATGACTAGCCAGGGGGCTGAGAGACCTAAACTGAAGCTCCCTTCAGAGACTGGGATGTGTGTGCCTCAACTCTAGTGGGGGTAGCACTCTGGTGAGGCCTGTCAGTTAAGGCTTCCTAACTGCCTGTGATCAGGCCAGACGCTTACACACAGGTATTTAACCAAGAGCGGGACTACTCAATGCATGAGAACTCCTTGTATTACTTTTACAATGTTTCTATGAATCTGAAGTTATTTCAAAATAAAAAGTTTAGAAATAAGAAAAATACCCCTCACTCCATCCTTCCTCTCAGACTGACTAATGGTGCTATTTGTAACTAAGCTTCATAAACCAGTTTCTATAATAAAAATGAATTTCAAGTTCTTTAAATTATGACACTGGTGTTTTGATGGGGATTGTTTTAAACCTGTAGATAGATTTGGGTAGTATGGACATTTTTAATAATGTTGATTCTTCCCAGCCATGAGCATGGCATGTTTTTCCATTTGTTAACATCTTCTGCTGTGTCTCTTCTCAGGGTTTTGTAGTTCTCTTTATAGAGAACTTTCATGTCCTTTGTTAGATAAATTCCCAGGTATTTCATCTTTTTTGGTACTACTGTAAAAGGAATAGAGTCTTTGATTATATTTTTGGCTTGAATATTGTTGGTACATATAAAAGCTACTGATTTGTAGTATTGATTTTCTATCCTGAGATATATGGAATAAAATAGAGAATCTAGAGCTGAATCCAGCCACATATTGTCATTCCACCTTTGAAAAGCCTAACAAAAATATGCATTGGGGAAAAGAATCTCTATTTAACAAATGGTGCTGCCTAGCCAGATATAGAAGACTGAAACTGGACCCCAAACCCTCACCACTAACAAAAATTGATTCTCACTAGATAAAAGATTTAAATTGAAGACATGAAACTATAAAAATACTAGAAAACAGTGCAGGGAAAATGCTTAAAGATACTGGCCTGGGAAAACATTTTATGAGAAAGACCTCCCTGCTATTTGATCAAGCTAAAAAGCTTCTGTACAGTTAAGGGCACTACAACTGAAGCAAACAGATAGCCTTCAGAATGGGAGAAGATTTTGATAGGTTATGATTCTGACAAAAGTCTGATAACTAGAAATCTACAGAGAACTCAAATTAATCAACAATAAAAGAACTGAGAACCCCATTTCTTTGTGGGCAAGAAACTTGAACAGAAACTTCCCTGGAGATGACAAGCAAATGGCCAACAAACATAAGAAAAAAATGCTCATAATCTTTAATCATCAGAGAAATACAAATCAAACCCACCTTGAGATATCACCTAACTCCAGTAAGATTAGCCCACATAACAAAATCCCCAAACTGCAGATGTTGGTGTGGATGAGGAGAGAAGGGAATACTTCTGCATTGTTGGTGGGATTGCAAACTAATACAGCCTTCTTGGAAGTATGGAGAATCCTCAAGGAACTAAAAGTTGACCTTCCTTTTGATCCTGCAATTCTATTACTAGGTATCTACCCAGAAGAACAAAAATCACTTTACAACAAAGACATTTGCACCAGAATGTTTATTGCAGGCCAATTCATAATTGCTAAGTTGTAGAAGCAGCCAAAATGCTCATCAACCCATAAATGGATTAACAAATTGTGGTATATGTATACCATGGAATACTATTCAGCCATTAAAAAGATGGAGACTTAACATCTTTTATGTTTATCTGGGTGAAGTTGGAACATACTTTCTTAGTAAAGTAACTCAAGAATGGAAAAAAGTATCCAGTATACTCAATACTATAATGAAACCAATATATAAACACTTATACTCTTATGCAAATGATAAAATACAAATATATTCTTAACAAGTGTGAGGGGAGAGAAGAGAAAGGAAAAGGGAAAAGGGAAAGTGATTGGTTGGAGGAGAGAGGCATTTGGTGGGATCTTGCCTAATGTGCACAATGCAAGGGTATATTTCAAAATAACTAAGTAAATTATAAATGCTTTACTACAAAAAATAAGTGAAGTGATGAATATGTTAATAAGTTTGATTTAAGCATTCCACATTGTATATCAAATCATCATATTGTACTCCATAAATGTATATAGTTGTGATTTAATTAAAAATAAAATAAAAAAATAAAAAAAATAAATAATAAAACAAATATACAGTTATGATTTTAATTAAAGATTAAATTTAAAATGGTTAAGTAAATTGTCAAAGGTTACAGCTCAAATGTGGTAGACAAGGAATTCATAATAGCTAAAAACCAGGAAATAACCAAAATGCCCATCAATAGAAACATAGATGAACAAACTGTGGTGCATTCATAAAATAGATAGGACTCAGCAACATGTAGCAATAAAGTACTGATATAACAACATGGATAAAACTTTAGGGTAAAAACAAATGCAATGTATAGTGTAAGAAGGCAGATCAGTGTTTACCTGGGACCAGGGAACAGGGTGGGTGTTGGCTGCCAAGAAGTACAAGAGAACTTTTCCGGGTGAATGAAATACACTATATATAACATTCCCAGTCTTATCGATTCTATTCTCATTATATCAGAAGTCCTTGTCAGAACTATTAGGCAAGAGAAAGAAATAAAAGACATTCAAATAGAAAAGAGAGAATTTAATTTGTTACTATTTGCTGATGGCACAGTCTTATATATAATATAATAAATCAAGATGCAAAAGTCAGTAGTGTTTCTCTACACTAATAGAAAACTTACCAAAAAATAAATCAAGAGAATGATTTCATTTACAATAGGTACAAAAATTATTTGGGAATAAATTTATAAAAGGAAGTGAAAGGAAGACCTATACACTGAAAACTATAAAGATTAAGGAAAGAAATCAAGAGGACACAAATAAACAGAAGATATCTGTATTCAAGGAATAGAAGAATTAATATTGTTAAAATGTTTATACAACACAGAGTGATCCACAGAGTCAATGCAATCTCTGTGAAAGTTCCACTGTTATTTTTCATAGATATAGTAAAAACAATTCTAAATTTCATTTGGAATTACACACACACACATACACACACACACACACACACATACACACACACACACATACACACACACAAAAATATCCAAGGCAATCATGTGCAAAAGGAACAAAGCTGAGGGTATCATACCACTTGATTTTAAACTATGCAACAAAATGATAATAAAGAAAATAGCACCATACTGGCATAAAATTAGATAAACCTACCAATGGAACAGAATGGAAAGCCCAGAACTGAGGCTATACATCTGCCATCAATTGATTTTCGACAAAGGTGCCAAGAATATAAAATGGGAAAGGACAGTTTCTTCAATAACCGATGTTGGGAAAACTGGATATGCAGAAGAATAAAACTGGACCCTTACCTCATACCATATACAAAAATCAACTCAAAATGGATTAAAGACTTAAACACAAGGCCTGAAACTGTAGCACTACTAGAAAAATACACAGAGGAGAAACTACATGACATTGGTCTAGGTAATAATATTTTTAGACTTGAGTGTAAATGCATAGGCAACAAAAGCAAAAATAAAAAATAAGATTACATCAAAATAAAAACTTCTGCACAACAAAAGGAAACAATTACTAGAGTAAAGAGATAACCTACAACATGGGAGAAAATATTTTTAAATGGTATTTCTGGTAAGGGATTCAGATCCAAAATATATAAGAAAGTCAAGCAACTCCATAAAAGAAAACAGATAATCCAATTAAGTAATGGTCAAATGACTCAAATAAACATTTCATAAAATAAGACATATGAATGGCTAACAGATACACTAAATACTCAATGTCAGTAATCATTAGGGAGATGCAAATTAAAACCACAACGAGATACAACCTCACACCTGTTAGGACAGCTATTATGAAAAAGGAAAAAGAGAACAAGCACTTGTGAAAATGTATAAAAAAGCGAACCCTTGTACACTTGTTCATAGGAATGTGAATTAGTACAGCCATTATAGAAAACAGATAGAGGTTACTCAAACAACTAAAAATAGAATTGCCATAAGATCCAGCAATCCCACTCCTGGATACTTATCCCCCCCAAAATTGAAATCAGTATGTCAAAGTGATGTTTGCCCTCTCATGATCTTTGGGAAACACTATTTACAACAACCAAGATATAGTGTCAACCTGTCTATCGAGGGATGAATAGATAAAGAAAATTATGTAGAGTATATGCCAAATCCTTAAACAAGGAAGAAATTCTGTCACTTGTAACAAGGCAGGTGGAATTAGAGAGCATTAAGCTAAGTGAAATGAGCCAAATGCCAAAAGACAAATATCACATGTTCTCACATATCTGTGGAATCTAAAACAGTTGAACTCACAGAAGCAGGGAATGAATGGTAGTTACCAGAAGCTGGTATTAGGGAGAATGGGGAGATAGTAGTCAAAGGGTCCAAAGCCTTCATTAGGTAAAAGGAATAAGTTGGATTTTATAGACCAATTTCACAGTGAGGTGAATATAGCTAACAATTGAGTATTGTACATTTCAATATTACTAAGAGAATAATTCTCAAATGTTCTTATTAAGAAATTTTAAATTTTTGAGGTGGTAGATATGTTATTCAGCTTTCCTCAAATAGTTCCACATTGTACTCAAAAATCTTTACCTCATCCCCACTGCCTTGAACAAACTGTTCTCTGCCCAATTATAGCCAAACCAGACCAACACCAGGAGAGCAAAAAAGCCTTTTGGCTTTCATACTTCTAGCCCCCATTCCACAAACTACTTCACTCTACAGATTGACAAGTGAACCCCCAACTATGGGGACTGTGGGCCCTTGGAATTTCTGTGTTGGCATTCGTTTGTTCCCCTGTCTCCTTAAACCTTTCTGGATAAATACCTGACCTTGAATTTTGCCCCAGTACAAATTACCAGTGGTTGATTGACAGCCCTAAGGAAACACTACTTTATAAACCAAAAGAACTAGATTTGAAGATATAATTATAATAAAGAAAGGTAACAAATAAAACAATGCCTGTTCAGAACAAGCAGATGATCCTAAAATGCAAAATAAGCATGCTAAATACACTTAAGGGGATATGGGGGAAAATGAAGCAATAATGAGATATTGATAAAGGGCACCAAGTGGAAATGTTAAATATTTTTTAAAAAGCCAAAGTAAACAACACAATCAGCAGGATAAATAACAAAATAAATTTGAAGAAAAGTAAATTAGCTAATTATAAATTTAGAGTTAGGAAATGATGAAAAAAAAAAAAGAAAAGCTAAAAGATATTAAAGATAGAATAGAATATAAAGAGCTATTATGAGTCCCAGAGAGATAGGTAAAACCATACTGTAAAAGAGTGAAGAGTCCCTAACTCTGTCTGGGAAACCCAAGTAAAGCCTGATAAAGATAAGTCTTGATCTGAGACACAAAGAATGGTAGGAGTTTTCCGGGTGAGTGTGGAAAGGAGAAATGTCCCAGGCAGAGAAAAACAAAATATGCAAATGCATGAAGACATAAATAAAAGTAACATCTGCAATCTGGAAATAGCATGTGGTCTGGTGCATCTGGAGCAAAGGCTATTTGAAGGAGATAAAGGAAGTTTAATGTTGAAAGGCAACCAGGGTCAGATCAGGAAGGGTCTTGGAGGATGTGTAGTATCATTTTGAAATGAAAAAAGTTCAAACCTAGACATGCGAAGGAGCTAGCCCAGGTCAATGCATCCAGATAAAGAGCTCTTGCTCTTGGCTGCCTTCCTCATCACCCTATGCAAGGGAGACTCCGAGGCTACTTAGCTTGGAGGGCGGGTGTTTGGCAAATCAGTTCACACCAAAAGCAAATGAGGCTGGGGATAGGTGAGCAACGAGTTCAGAATCAGGTAGATTTTTCTGAAGTGCCCAGGCATCAATTAGTAGTTGATAATTGTCAATTAGTCCATTAGTAGTAGACAACTAGCAGTTCAGGGTTAAAAGTAAGATGATCAAGGCTAAAGATATATATTGTGGGAATCATAAGTATATGAGGGTAGGTGTAGTCAGGGAGTAGATGGATTTGCAATTGTAACAAACCACATGCTGTTGGCAAACATTTTCTCAGATGAGTTACCCTGATTTCCAGGTCCCCAGAGATAAGTTCTTTTATATGGTAGGTAGATATTATTACTTTACATTGTAGGTAAAGAAAATGAATTTAGAGAAGTTAAGGTACGTGCCCAAGGCTGCATAGCCATTAAGGGGCAGAGCTGGGATTCAGAGCGAGAGAAGTTTTGATCTAGAGCCTAGGAAATGGAAATGGAGCAAGGCAAGTGCTGAATGTACCCAGCATTCATTCCCACTCTTCCGTTTCTCAAAGCCCAGTACTCAAAGTGGATCAGAAGATAACGGTCCATGTCCTCAGTCCTAAGAGAGCTGATGTCAGCATTTGATGGGAAGATCAAGCCCTAGGACATAAGTCAGAAGCAGTGGGCTCTGCTTGAGCTTTGTGATAGCTTCCTGTATGACTGTGACCAAGTCACTTCTTCCCTTTTCAGCATGTGGGAGACTCTGGGATCCCAGGTCTCTAGGCCTGTCGGAGGACTTTCTTAGACCCTGGACTCCAACTACCAGGGCTGGCAGCATCCATTTCTCTCCTCCCAATGACTTTCCTACCCTCCACTTATACCAGCCATTCCAGCTCGGGCTTCCCATCTGAGGGCCGGGTGTGGATTGTTTGAAAAGACATATGGCATCCTAGTGCAGCGAGAGTCCAATCTCAAGGGGAAACCATTGTTCATTCATCTGGACGGAGTGACATTCTTTATGCAAGAATAACTCTTGATTAAAGGGTGAGTTTTAATGGAAACTAATTAGGCAAACTCTTTAGCCTGGGCATAATGATCAAATGAGCTGTCACACCGTACCTGATACAATGATCTCACTCGCTACAAGATTTTATTCCTTAGCAATTACACTCCCACATGGCACTGCGTGCCGTTATTGCCTGGAGCACACATGTCAAATTAAAGAGCAACTTATGCACCTGATATTTAATTATTGCCTAGTACTACAGACACCCGGGGAATGTCAAAGTGAGCAGTCCTGCTTGGGAGATTGGGAGAAATGGAAACTGAAATCTTCTTCTGCAAAGGAGAAAAAAAATAGGGATAAAATATGTATAGGCTAGTATAGTTTCTTATTCAGCCATCTTACAATTCACAGTTACAAAACCTGCTCTCCCTAACCTTGAATAATTTACCTTTTTTTTTTTCTTCATCCAGAAAAGTCAGCAGAAGGAAAGTTGCAGGTAAAGGCACCAGGGCCCTATTGGTATTTGCTTACTTACGTGCTTGATGTGGTTAGATCTGGTCAAAGACAAGCTCTTCCTACAAGTTATTCTTTCCCTAATAGGCTCTGACAGGGAAGAGGGTAACTCATATGCCTTGACAGCCCAAAGGGAAATGTTTGCCCTCAAGGCTGACCACTGAGGATGCCCCATGTTGTACTTTAGTCACCCTTGGTAATAAATTTGAAAAGTTGGCCAAAGTTCCTCCACAGTCCATGTATCCAAAAGTTGGGAAGGTGAAAATCCATTGAAAAGTGAGGATCAGTCTTAATTTTGGCTGTGTGTTAAAATAACCTAGAGAACTTTTCAAACATATTGATGCTCAGAATCCCATACTAGACCAATTAAATTAAGATATGGGGAGGGAGACTGGATAATTTTTCTAAAGCTCCTCATGGGATTCTTCTGATCAGGTAGGGTCATTAACCACTGGTCTGGATGGCAGTGCTTAGTAGTTATGAGATAGGCATTCTGTCTTTGCAACAACAGACCCCTGTGCCTCTGTGCCTTTGCACATGCTGTTCCCTCCTCTACAATGCCCTTTCTTACCCCCTCTTTCTACGTGGAAAAATCCCATTTATCCTTAACCATCAAGTGTAAACGTCACTTTCCTTCTGAAGTCTCCCCAGATTTCCTGAGGAAGAGTTTCTGTGGCATTTATCAGGAGCCAAACACAAAGCTCAAAGGACTCTTAAACCAAACTGTTTTTCTCAGTGACATTCAAAAAGGGCATTCCCATGTCTCAAGCAACTATCCGCGTCCCCCAGATAAGCAACCTCTGGGAATATCTTAGTCTCTTTTGCCCCAGATAAGGAAATTCAGTTACCCATTACCAGTATTGCACTGCTGAATACTAAAACACCTTAATGTGAGTGCTTTTGTATTTAGTAAACTGCACAGCTTGTGAAAACCCCCTCCGAACATCTGGCAGGAGGCCCAGCTGAGGTGAGGCTGGAACCTCTAATGATGGCAACATGTAAACAAGTGTTTTGTTTCAACTGATAGTCATTAACTTCTAGTGTCAGTCACATCCCCAGAAGTCTGGTTCCTCAGCCTTGCAAAGGCTTCAGGGAAACAGCAGCTGGGGTGGGGCCTGTGTATATCCACTGGGGGCAAGCCTGTCATTGTCAACACGGACAGGGGGAAGGTGGTGCCTCTGATGAAAGAGAGTGGGTCTGGGAATGCCGATCTGTCTTTCAGGGACTTGGATATTGGACAAAGGTTGACAACTATGCTACCAACTGGCTGTGTGACATTGGACAGAAGCCTCAGTTTCCCTGTCAAGTGGAGTTACAAAGGTCCCTACTTCACAGGGCAGTTGTGAGATGTATATAAGAAAATATGTGCCAGCAAGGTTTGTGGCATAGCCCTGGTTTACAGAAGGCATTCAATACAGGGAATTTCCTTCTGTATTCTTTTCAGACATTCCTAACTGGGATCTATACCAGTCAGATGACTCCTTTCCCTAACTCCATAAGCAAAGGCTACTTGACTCCATGATTACTGGGATATTTGTGTATATGAATACTTAAATAAAAACCCACAAGGGTACAGTGGCACACCCCTGTGTCCCGAGAATTTTGAAAGACTGAAGCGGGAGAATTGCTTGAGTGCAGGAATTTGAGACCTGCCTGGGCAACACAGGGAGACCTCATCTGTGCAAAAAGTTTTTAAAAATTGGGAGGCGCCTGTGGCTCAAAGGTCTAGGGCGCTGGCCCCATATGCCAGAGGTGTTGGGTTCAAACCCAGCCCTGGGCAGAAACTGCAAAAATAAAAATAAAAATAAAAAATAAAATAAACTGGGCATGGTGGTGCATAGCTGTAGTCCTTGCCAATCAGGAGGCTGAGCCAGGAGAACAGCCTCAGTCCAGGAATTTGAGGCTGTAGCAAGCTATGGTTATACCACTGCACCACTCCAGCTTGGGTGACAGAGAGAGAGACCCTGTGTTTAAAAATAAAAATATGCTAAAAAAAAAAAAAAAAAAAAAAAACACAAGAGAACAGCTGCATGTTCATGCTCTCTGACCATTAACATGTTACATATTATATATTCAAATAGTAATTCATTTTCAATAAACATTAATTGGGTAACTACTATGTTTCAGGCACTATGCACTCTAAAGATTTAGAAGTATGTCTGCACCTTAGTTTCCTTAGAAGGCAGATGCTGAGACAGATAATGGGAAGACGATTTTAAGGAATATATTTAGGATCCACACCCGTGGAAGAAAGATGATATGGATTGAATTGTGGCCCCCCACAAAAAATTGTATGCTGAAGCCCTAACCCCCAATGTCTTCATATTTGGAGATAGGGCCATTAAAGATGTAATTAAGGTTAAATACGGTCATGAGGCTGGAGCCTTAATTCAATAGGACTGGTGTTCTCATAAAAGGGAAAGACATCTCTCTCTCCATACATATGTAAGAGTAAAGACCATGTGAGGACACAGCAAGAAGGCAGCCATCTGCAAGTTAGGAAGAAAGCCTTCACCAGAAACCAACACTGATCTTGAACTTCTAGTCTGCAGAACTGTGAGGAAATAAATTTCTGTTGTTTAAGCCACCCCATTGGTGATACTGCATTATAGAGACCTGAGCGGATGAACACAGGAAGTGAAAAGAACAGGAAAGGCAGAGGTAGACACATCTCTGACCCCCGCTGACCCCACAGAAGCTCTGGAGCTGCCAGGGCCCTTCAGAGTTAGCTCCAGCGGGAGTGCTGGTCTGGGCCTTTACGCCCCCAGTTCATCAGACAGTGGAAGCAGGCTGCCCCTGAAAAGAGGCACAGCCCTGGGAGAGACTATTTCTCTTTCACTGAGGCAATCCCCAGGAAGGCTAACAAAAGTCAGTGACTCACAGCATCTCCTCACAATGCAGTTCCCCGTGGAGCTGGGAAACAATACCCTTTTTCCAGCATCCACCTTGTGCTGGAAGCTTCACTCAGCTCATTGTATTTGATCATCACTGTACTTCCATGAGGTAATACCTATGTCACATAGAAAGCTTGTCCAAAGTCGCAGAGCTGATAAATAACAAAGTTAGAATTGAAGAAGAGGCTTCTCTTTCCCTAAGACCCCATGCTTGCCTTTATATTATGCTGTCTCTCCATAGGAAACCTTCATTCTCTGCAAAAAATACTCTCTGTCCTCCTCTGGCAGTTAATTGTCCCCAAGGCACCTTGAACCTCTCTCTTCAAAGCCTACATCACTTTACTTTACAATAATTATATTATTTGATATTTATCATTTATTATGCCTCAGGCACTGTTCTAACCTTTTTCATATATTAATTCAGTTAATCTTTCTAACAGTCCTCTGAGGTATTATTTTCATCATCCCATTTTACTGATGAGAAGAATAAAACACACGGAGCTGTTAAATAACTTTCCCAAAGACACCCTTCCAGGATTTGAACTTAGGAGGTCTGGTTCCAGACACAGTGGCCACTCCTACTTCCCATCTAGTATGCATATACTTAGAGAACATGGCTGAGTCTTATTTACATTTTTCACCCCATTGCCTTACCTGGAACTGACATATACAAAGTTCTTCATAAGATTTTCCTGATAACTAAATGATGCTTTGCACATGAACATTTGGAAAATAAATTGAGTTGGTTTAAATGAACAATTCTTAGAAGAAAAGACAGACAAAATCCACTTGTCCCAGTGGATTTTGATTCTTCTAGTGTCTAAATGTTGATATAACATCTGTTTTTTTAAGGGCCCCAAATGCATGGTGGTGAAGTCTCTCTTTGTTTCCTGTCACTGCTATAAGAACAGACATTTCTTAATACACGTCTACTTCTCTTGCTGGTGGGATGCAGGCTTCCCCAGGTCCATGAGGATCTCCTCCAGAAACATCCCAGGCATCACAGCATGGTGCTATCTTTCCAAGGACACTGTGACCAGCTCTAAGATTAGAAGATCAAAACTCTCATCTGCACCATAACTCTGAGGTGGCAGATGAATTGAGACTGGAATAACAAGAAATAGCCAAATTTCCAACAGTCTGAGAGCAGCAATTCAGGCAGGGGAATAGGTGGGTGTGAAGACCCTGAGGCAGGGCCCAGAGGGTTTCCAGAGATGGAGAAAAGATCAGTGAATGGGAGCAGATGGAGGTGGGGGCCAGGGAAGAAGGGAAGAGGAGTGAGGTATAGATGTAGGTCTGAGCAGCATCTATGAAAGGTTAGAATTTCATTTCTAGCACTGTGGGGAATCACTGAAAAGTTTTAAGAGAGTAATGTGGGATGATTTTAGCATGGCTGCTAAGTAAAGAAAGAATTGTAGGTAACAAAAACGGAAGCAGCGACACTCCACTCACTTTCTCTGGTCTGCTGATCTTGCTCTTGTTTCTAACCTCAAACTTCCTGCTGAGAAATTCAGATTCCCTAGTTCCTTCTACCCTTGCCCCAGGTCCTCCCAGGCTTGGCCTGTTCTGTTTATAACTACTTCAGCACCTGCCTAGCTGGCTCTGCCCACATGGGGATCAAACGGGTCTTCTGCCTGTCCCCAAAAGACAGTGGTTTGGCTCAATGTGCTTGTAAAACCCAAAGGTGATGAGTGCAAACTCCATGAAAGCAGAGCAAGAATTAGTACTGTTCATCAAAGTTTCTCTAAGGCCACACAGAGTGGGAACTGCAAAGATACTGGTTGGGTGGATGGCTGGATATAAATACACTGAATGCTTATCATCAGGCTGGGGTAGAGGGTGCTTCCATTGATGGAGAAATGGTAGGGAGAAGTTGCAGGGAAGTTTCAGCCCAGAAAACAGTGCCTTAATAAAGGCTCCGTGCTGGCTGGAGGGAAGCTGCCCAGAGGATCAGGTGGAACCCTGGAGGTTGCCAGACTGGTTCATTAGTGGCCTGACATTGCACATCTGCAACTTGGTAATTTCTATGTTAACTACTGCCTCCAGCCATAATGAGCACTCATAACTATGTTTTATATAAAGCCGATTATGCATTGGCACAGAGCTCATAAAGGGACACTGATTATGAGCTGTGCTGAGGAGTCTGAGGCACACCTTCCTGCCACCCGGTACAGCCCCATATCCATGCGGGGTGGGTTTGGATTGACAAGAATGGGTAGGTTGGGAGTGGAGGGAACCTGCATGCAGGACTCCTAGCAGGTCAGGAAGGGTTTCTGGGATATGCCTATCCCCTAAAGCATCCTGGTGCCAACCTGTTAGAATTTAAGGCAGACCTGGAGTTTACTGAGACCATTAGATCAAGAAGAAAGTCCCTTTTTTTATTATTATTAAATCATAGCTGTGTACATTAATGCAATCGTGGGGTACAATGTGCTGGTTTTATAGACAATTTGATCACAGCATTTTCTTAGTTATTGTGTTAAGACATTTGTATTCTACATTTAGTAAATTTCACATGTACCCTTGTAAGATGCACCATAGGTGTAGTCCCACCAATCACTCTCCCTCTACCCGTCCTCCCACCCCTCCCCTTCCTATCCCCTCTCCCCATATTCTTGGGCTATAATTGCGTTATAGCTGTCATATGAAAGCTATAACTTGGTTTCATAGTAGGGCTGAGTACATTGGATACCTTTTCTTCCATTCTTGAGATACTTTGCTAAGAAGAATATGTTCCAGCTCATCCATGTAAACAAAAAAGTCATTTTTTAAAGTTCTCTTTCATTTTCTTTAACTCCCTCTTATTATTCCATATTTATATGTTATATAAATATATACACAATATTTGCCTTTGCTTTTATTGAATTGCTTTTAAAGAAGGCCATAGCTTATGCCCGGGCGTGTTAGAGGACTGACATAAGGGCCAAATCTACAGACCTGGATTTGAATATCAAGCCCACTACTAACTAACTCTGTACCTGAACTTTGAACAGTTTGTATATCACCTCCCTGGGTCTCAGTTTCCTCATTCATAAAATGTGGGCATCATACCTATCATTTTCGGCAGGGTTGTAAGTTTGCAGAGTATACAGCCTGCAGCCTGAGGGCCACATGCAGAATACCTGAGAACTATTTTGCTTATCTGTGGTGGGGGGATATCACAAAAAGTATGTGCGGACCCTTGTTTGGCTTATCAGCTTTCATTAGTGTTTGCGTGTTTACCTTGTGGCCCAAAACAACTCTTATTCCAACATCCTTCAGAGAAGAAAAAAGGTTGGACACCCCCAGAGCGTAACAGCAATATGCATTGAGACTTATTACTTTTGGGCACTTTTATGTGTTAATTCGTTAAAACCTCTCAACAACCCTCCATAGTGGGCACTAATGACACATCTGGTTTGAAAACGTAGAAACTGAGAAGCTAGGAAGTTGGAAGGAGCCAGAATTCAAGCCCACCTTGTCTGACTCCAGAGCTAAAGAACCCAGCCCAGCCCTTGGAGCACTGCAAACATGAAGAAACAGCAGTGCTCTTGTCATTTTACCAGCATTTTACCAGCAGGCCAGTTCCATGCACAAATCTGGTGCCTTTGGTATGGCTCAGGGGACAGAGAGCACAGAGGGCCTTGGAAAGTCAGAGCCAGTGCTGGGTGCCCCCGGAGGCTTGAGGTCCGGCTACTGGAAGGGGCAGACAGAGCCCTCTCCCCAGAAGTGAGACAGAAGCCATGATGGCAGGAAAAGGATACAGGGTGGAACCAGAAATCTGGACTTAGTCCCAACTGGGACCTGAGCACCAGGGGACCCTGAGCAAGGTTCTGCCCAGGAGATGCAGGGCCAGGCTGGGCTGGCTCTGGGATTAAGTGTGAAGAGCAAAGGGCAGGAGAGTAAGCCTGGATGCTCACTCTGCATGTGGCTTAGACTCCACATGGAGTCCTTGGCCCCACCTTGCCCAGGTTTTCTTTTTGGAGGTCATCCACCATATTTGCATGGTCAGCTCTTAGTCCTGAGATAGCCACAGGTTCAAATACTCAGACCTCAGGAGACAGGGTCGGGGAGCCAGCGCTCTGGCCAGCCCACTGACAGCCTGTAGCATACCCCATTACAGCCTCCTCCTTGCCTCAGTTTATTCCTTGTGTAAAATGAGGGAGTCAACTGAACAAATTTTAATGCCTCTAACATCTTGAAAATTCCAAGTCCCTGAGCTTCTCTTCATCCACAGCCATATACTAATATCCTCGGGGCAGAGCAATTTCATTTAGGTCAAATGATTTCCCTGCACATAAACAGGAGTGAAACAAAGGCCCCCTTTCTCTGAGTTGTTAGCTCTCTGTCACACACCGGCACACACACACTCACACACATACTCTTACACCCTCATAATGCTTCTACAGCCCACCCCCACCCACTCATGCACAAAGGCACACACATACAGGCGCGCAGAGGCACCCACACCTGGGCTCTCCGGCTGTTCACCCCGCCCCCACCCTTTCCAGCTCCCCTGCTGGGAAGCAGAGCAGCCTTGCCTGCCGCGGAGAGTTACCTAACCTGATGGGCTGGTGCCACCCAATGGTCAGGATCAGAAGTGCAGCCGTGGTTCCAAATCCCAAAGGGGATTGGAAAGGGTCCAGGGTCATTTGGCTAATCTCTCTTCCTCTAAGGAGGCTGTATCCAAAGCTGCTCTGGACAGATGAGGCTGTCTGGTCTTAAACATTTCAAACAAGAGTCTCTTTACGTTGGACCCTAGTTCTTTCCAAAGGTCATGGGATTGCCATTGATACCCTGGACAGCCTTGTGCTAGAGCCTAAAATTATTGGCTACAAACTGTGTCCTCAGCACCATTCTAGAAGATTAATCTGCAATAACTCTTTAATCCTATATCTTTTCAGATCATGTACTATTGTCTTCATTTTAAAGACCTATAACCAAGAAAAAGTTGCACTAAACTGGGACCCCATCTCTGTCTAACTCCAAAGCCAGCATTCTTGTAAAGCATCTCTTGGCATCTTAGACTTCCATTTGTCATTTGCACATGACTTGTTCCAATGATTCATTCCTTCTATGAGTATTGATTGAGCACCTATTATAGACCCAAATGTGGCAAGGGGCTGTAAATTCAGCAGGCACTAAGGTACGGCCTTTGCCCTTAAGGATCTCCCAATCTTTTGGACTGACAACTCATCCTCTCCTATGTCCCCCTTACTCTGTAACTTTAGTGGCTTTTCTTTACCACATTAGAAAGGACAAGGAGAAAAAAGTTAGCAGACTCTAGCCTAAAGGTCCAGGGCAGCCAGCCCACAGACAAAGAGGGCAGTTAGAGTCCTTACCCAAGTGTCCACTGACACACCCCCAGCTACTCTGAGACTGCCTCAAGCCTGTCTGGGGCCTAGACCCACAGGAGAAGGAAGAGAAAGGAACCATGGTCATCTGCCTTCAGAGCAGGTGCCCTTTGTGCCACACCTCAGCCTCCCAGGAATCCTCCAGCTGGGTTGGACACAAAAACAAGGAAGAATGTCAGGAGCTGGAAGGCAAAGGGATGGAACAAAGCTTTAATAATAATAATTACAGTTCTTACCACAGCTCATAATTATGACATTCACAGCCTCCATAACCTGACCCCAACCTGTGTTCCTGGTCATCTCTCTATTTCCTCACGAGTTTGCACTGTCCCAGACTAGACATTCCACTGTTCACTGGTTTTTAACCTTTGCTCTCATTAATTGTTGGACAAGAGAATAATAGAATCTTGGAATGTTAGAATTAGATGAAATTATCTAGTCCAAACTTTGTGGATGAGGCAAATAGGCCCAGAGAAGGGTTAAGGCTGTGTCAAAGGTCACACAGCCAGTGTATAGTATAGCATAACCAATAGTATAACTTGGCCTAGAACTCAGTCCTTTGTAGCATGAGGACATTTTCCCACTTTCCTTCTACTTTTCCATCCATATCCAATTAGACACTGTTGAGTTTACTTCAACTATAAAACATCTTCTTGTCCATCTACTCCTCTCTACATCATCAATTCAATCCCTACTGGAGAATAAGTTCCTTGAAAACAGAAAATATCTTTTCATTTTCGGCACAATAATTACCATGCAAATGATTAAGATTGGGTGGATGGACTGACAGAAGGATGGATGGAAGCATAATTGGGTAAATCCTCTTACACTGAATACCTGCACTCACATCTTACTTAGTTTTCTGGTCTCCAATTTCCATACAATCTGGCCTATCCTCCACAGTGGTATCAGAGTGACCCTTTTTAAAAATAAAGTCGAGTCCTTCTCTTCACTGCGCAAAAGCATTCGAAGACTTCCCTGTCATCTAAAAGATAAATCAAGACCAGTTATAATATAATATTGTCTCAGTAAGTCTTTTTTACACCACCCAACTTAAACTCTGTGTATACCCGACAACTTACCATTACTGCAATTAAGCATATATGTCCTCATCTCAAGGACTTTCTTATGCCATTCCCATATCCTCAGATTCTTTTCCTGCCAGTGCCAGTTGTCTATTACAATCATAACCATCCATCAAAGCCCAATCCTAATGTTACCTTCAATCCCCTAACGAAATTGCTGCACTCCAAGTATATAATACAGTCCTTCAGGCTTTGGTTAGCACGACACACCTCATTCTGCCACTTTTAGAGTGACTTTTCAAGACCTTTATCCTGGGTATTATAGCCAGTCATTGTGTGTCCATTTCTTCCACAGACGACTGGCTACAGATCTGGCACACAAAGTAAGTGCTTATTCAGCACATGCTGTTCTTCTACCTCATATGCTCTAATTGTCCCTGAGGAGTCAGTTATGTATTTTCAGTTCATTAGATCATTATAAATAGGAGAACAGGAGCTGGACATAGTGTCTCCAACAATCTGCACCTTTAGGGCAAGGATAGGAAGGGATAGTAGAGTTAAAAAAAGAGTACTCTACTCTACTCTAGATCTCATGGGTGGAAGACTCAAGGAGTCAAATACTGAATCTACATAAAGATGGCTTTCATGACTAGAGCTGTACAGCAGTGGAACAGTCTGTAATGAGCCCTCTGGTCCTACAGGAATGTATGGTGGCTATAGCTGACCACTGAGGACAAATCTGAGGATATGGTATATTGTATAAGAGGTCACAACAATGGGAGTGAGGTAAAAAACACAACTTACAGCATTGACTCCAATGCTGAAAATCTTTGATTTCATCAGACCTCCCAGGAATAGTGAAAACAAAATTACCAAAAGCTATAGTTGACTTTTGCTGCCAATTTTCACCCTTCATTTCCATGCCCCCTTCTACCCGGGCCCTCCAGGAGTCCTCGCTGCCACCAGAGAGCTGTTTTATCACATAAGAAAGGACAAGGAGAAAAAACTGAGCAGCCTCTAGCCTAAAGGGCCAAGGCAGCCAGCCCACAGAGAAAGATCCTTACCCAAGTGTCCAAGGGATGCTCTTGGCACCCCTCTCCTATCTCCTCAGCCCACGCTGGAGGTCTTTTGTGCCTTGGTAAACAGTTCTCACATACATCAACTTCCCAGAAGGTCTCTGTGGGAGTGAGGCTCAGGTGCCCACGGCGGTGACTCATTCACTGTAATTCAGCTTTCACTGGCTTCTCTCTTTTCCTTGTTCATTTCCCCACTGTCTCACTGCTTCCTAGGATCATTTTCCAAACAACCTACTTATACCCTAATTGGTACTACTTATACTCTGCATGGGGGATCCAACCCCCATGCTTCATTGCGAAGGACAAAAACACAGACGTGATTACTCAGCACTAAATAAGAAACCAAATATGACCTTGAGCATGGAAATGAACCTCTCTGGACCTAAATGTCAAAGGTGGCTAATAAGACCAGTTTCCCAGACTTCATAGCCTTGTGATACAGCTCTTTATAATGAAGTTGATGATCTTGAGATTAGATTGTCCTAGATTACCCAGGTATACTCTATATCCAACAGAAAATGTCCTTATGGAAGACAGAGAAGAGACAGAGGAGAAGCCACGTGAAGGCTGAGGCAGACACAGGAGTGAGGCAGGCATGAGCCCAGGAAGGCCTGGAGCCGCCAGATACTGGAATAGCCTCTTCCCTGGAGCATTTGGGAGCACCACCCTGCAGACCCTTGGATCTGGAATTTCTAGCCCCCTGGAATGATGAGGAAGTACATTTCTGTTGTTTTAAACCACCACTTTGTGGTCATTTGTTAAGGTGTCCCTGCAAAACCAACATAAAGATATTATTGTCCTTGTTTTATAGAGAAGACATCAAGGCTTCCAGAAGGGTGACCTCCTTCAGCCACTCAGACAGAATACGCAGAGCTGGGGTTTGAACACAGGTCTGCCTGACAGCGTAGTAGCCACTCTTAACCAGCACTTCAAGTCAAATAAGTGGTGCAGCATGCCAAGTCCTGGGCCAGGTGCATGACAGATACCCCGAGAGCACTAACTCACTCATTCTACCTAAACTTTCCCTTCCTGTTGCCCATTCTACCAACTGGTCATTATATGGTGAAACATCAGATGACTCTGTTTCTGCTAATCCTGAGCTGATGCATCACCTGCCCTGGACTGGCCTTCCACCTGGGATATAGTTACACACATCTAGAAGGTCCTTAAGAATCGACTTGTCTCATAAGTATTTCAGCTCCATGGCAGCTGGTGGAAAAGATAGATTGGGGCCTGTGCCTTGAGTTAATGTCAGTCTGAATTGAAGATGTGCCAGAATCATCAGGACAGATTCTTTAATTAACCTGCTAATCCTGTCAGGGATTGGGTTCACTCTCCTTCTCCAGAAATGTGTTATGTATCTCTACTTTCACCACTTTGTCATTTGCTCTATTTCAGAGTCAAGGTGTCCTTTAAGCTGTGTTTTAAAAGACTCTCTGTCCTCCAAGTCAACAGCTGTTGGAGAAGTGGCTCCACAAACAGTATCTCACTGCTTACCCATCACAGCTTTTCTCGCAGCACTTGCTCATGGCAGGTCGTCAGCAATCTCAAGGCAATAAATACATATTGAGCCACTATTGTGTGTCTCGCACTGTTCTGTACATTGCAAAAGACAAGAGAATGGATAAGAACTAGGTCTTGCCTTCATGCACCTGCTTTCAGGAAGGCATAAAATAAAGTGAGTGACTCTAGTGTTTCCCTGGATGTCCACCTCATGGTAGCCACAGAAAATAATAATAATTTTGAGAGCAGACAGGGATTAATACACAAGATGGTTTGTGGTCAGAGGCAACCAGGCCAGAGGCTCCAGCTTCCCAGGCCACACAAACTTGGGAGCCACTGGCTGTACACATTAGTAATCTATTCACCCTTAGGAAAACTTGCTACAGAAAACCATAATTCTCATCTTTCTTCATTGCAGGCACTTGTGTTTTGCACATGCATTCTGCAACTAAAAACCAATATGGGTAGAACTTTTCCGATTTGTAGAACACAGTATGCTAATGAGGAAATTTCTTTAGCTACAACCTTTTTTCCCACAATTGAAAACCTCAGAGTCAGCTATCCCTAGACGACTAGACCAGCCTCACAGGAAACCAAATGAATGGGCAAGGAACATGTTATTAGCAGGAAAACTCAAAGGCAATTGATAATGTTTAGTTCAACAGCTTGTTTTGTTCCTTATTTAATGTGAAGACTTGGGGGGAAGAGAAGGTTTACAGTTTGTTTCCTGGTGTGTGCATTTAGAGAGAGGATCATTCAAAAGAATCTATTAAAAGGGTTCTGATTTCTAGGCTTTTCACAAGCTGAACAGTTTTTGAAAACCATTGAAACAAAGCAAAAACTAATTCATCTGTCCTCCAGAACAGAACAAATTGGTGCTCTGGAGGTTATAAAATTTTTATGTATAATGAATGAATGGATGAATACATGAATTTCATTTTCACCTTACTTGTATTCATTATTAACCTGTTGTTTTTATTGACCCAATACAGTGTGTTAGGGGAAAGGAAGCTGGTGAGACAGCCCAGCATCATTGTGACGTACCAAGAAAGACATAACAAACCTCAGTGGTTTCCTGCCAGAAATGTACAACATGGTTCTAACCATGAGAGAACGTCAGAGAAACTCAAAATGAGAGACAAGTTATAAACAGATGACTTATACTGGACGCTTTAAAATATATCAAAATCTTCTGGCTCAGAGCCTATAGCTCAAGCAGCTAGGGTGCCAGCCACATACACTGAAACTGGTGGGTTCGAATCCAACCTGGGCCCACCAAACAAGAACAACTATAACCAAAAAATAGCTAGGTGTTGTGGCGGGCACCCATAGTCCCAGTTACTTGGGAGGCTGAGGCAAAAGGATCCCTTAAGCCTAGGAGTTACGATACCCAAAATTTCACCAGACTTATCAATATTCTCTATTAACGTGAATGGCTTAAACTGTCCTCTAAAGAGGCATAGATTGGCTGACTGAATACAGAAATTTAAATCAGATATATGTTGCATACAAGAGTCACATCTTAACTTAAAAGACAAACACAGACTCAGGGTGAAAGGATGGTCATCCATATTTCAAGCAAATGGTAATCAGAAAAAAGCAGGTGTTGCAATTCTATTTGTAGACACAATAGGCTTTAAACCAACAAAAGTAAGAAAGGCCAAGAATGGTCACTTCATATTTGTTAAGGGTAATACTCAATACAATGAGATTTCAATTATTAATATCTATGCACCCAACCAGAATGCACCTCAATTTATAAGAGAAACATTAACAGACATGAGCAACTTGATTTCCTCCAGCTCCATAATAGTC
>CAUYPK010028619.1:0-59447 GCA_963574355.1 Loris lydekkerianus | reverse complement strand
TCAGCTCTTTGCCTCTTATCATTATTTTGTATACTGTGGCTCTTTGCCAAGTTTGGATTTTGTTATGCTGCTTCTGAGGAGGGACCTCTGAGGAGCGATCTCCGAGCGTGTAGTCGAACTTGTTCGCCACCCCTGGACTAGATGAAACCAAAGAACCGCAAGTCAGACCATTCTGATTAGTACTGGGCTCTTATGCTGATTATGAGAAGCATGCAAACCCACACAGTCCTGGTGTTAAATGCTACCTCTTGGACCCATAGCCCTAGGATCTCAGGATCCCATCATCCCTGCTGAATTCAGGGGGACCCATTCATTTGATGCAGCCATTCACACTGTCAAAACTGGCCTACACAGAAGAACCAACACCAAGTTCTTTAAGGATGCCAGGGCTCAACTAATGAGCATTGTCTTACCACCTCTGTGAAGGAAGTGTTCTCTAAGCCTTTCTGAGTCACAGTGACAGGGTGATTCACAGGTCTTATAAAACAAGTCCAGTCCAGTGCTCTAATCTCCCTAGTTTGGATTCCCTAGAATATATAGTTTTTACTTTTTCAAGTGTTTTAAATGTCTCAAGACATTCAAGCATGCCAGATATTTTATCAATTTGATTTAGCTGAATAAGTTTCATCCAGAGCCTACTGACCTATTCCAGTTGGACTGGTTGCCTTTTCTATCAATAAATATTTATCATTTTGCATTATCTTTCCACCATTATCTTAGGGAGATATTATCTAATGTTCCTCTCCTGGGTTGGATCTTCTGTTTTCTGCATTTTGGTTCTAAATTATAGTGGAGGTCATCCTCCCAGAGCTTCCTGAGAAAAGGTACAAAGGAAGTAAGTGTATCAAGAGTCTTCTACTGTCATCTTTATTAGTAGTTGGGCTGGGTATGGAATTCTAGGTCAGAAAAAAGTTTTCCTCCAGAATTTTGAAATAATTGCTCTATAGTCTTCTTGCCTCCAATATTGGTGTTCTGGTTTGGGAAGTCCAAAGCCAATTTTATTATTGACATTTTCTGTTTTTGTTTTTACTCTCTGCATTTTGTGGCATTTTCTCTTCATCCCCTGGTTTAGGTCTATTTTCATTTATTGTTTATGGCCTTTTAAAATGTATAGATTCGTTTATAGTTCCAGGAAATATTTCTGAACTATTTCATTGGTGATATCTCCTCTGTGTTGTTTTTTTTTCTTCTCTTTTTTTAATAGGATGCCTGTTATTTGTTTATTTGATGTCCTGAACTCAGACAATAATTTTCTTATTTTTTCTTTCCTTTTTGTTATTTTTCTCTCTCTCTGTTTGTGCTCTACTATTAATATATTTCTTCAACTTCCTTAACTCTTATATTAATTTTTCATTTCTAATATATTTTAAAAATCTCAGGGCTCTTTGTTTGCCTTATTATTATTTTCTTTCATCCACTATTTTGCTCATGTTCCATGTTCACAGTATCTTATCTATCTAGGGAATTGAGTAAATAATTTTTGGTGTATTTATTTTATTATTTCTTCTCCTTAATTCCTCTAATGTGTTTCTGCTTTATAGTTTTGGTTTCTATATTTCATGATAGAGGCATTCCTTAGATGCCTGGGATCTTTGATTATCTGCTCATATTTAATTGCTCAGGAAGTAAAAAGCCCATTATAAACTTTGTGTGCAAGGTAGGGGCTTCTTGACAATGAACTCTACTGTAACCATTTTGAGAGTTTTCAACATCAACATCATTAGGTTTTTCTTCTTAGGCTAGTTAAGTTCCAGAAAAGGATCCTCCAATGTCTTATTTGAAGGGGGAAACTTTCTGCCAAAAATATGGGAGCTAAGGGGGGAAGAAGACTGGAGGACTCACCATCTTTTGTGCATATTATCTTCAGTATGGTACCATATTCTCAACTGAAGCAGGTGCCCCAGTTCACACAATTTTTACTTTATTAGACTTTTGGAAAGAGGGAGAGAATTGCTCACATTGCAGATGTTAGAAAGAGATCTGGGGTTCTGACTAGTTTTCAGTTACACTTTACATCATTCTTCTTTATTTTAGTTTTCCCTTCAACTCCTACTTCCAGAAGCACTTTAAGGAACTCCAAGATGTTCCAAGATGTAAATCTGATAGGCTCTCAGTTTTCTTTAATGCCAGCATTGAATTCTGTTTTCCTAAGTCTATTAAGTCATTTATCACTTTTCCATCTGCTTTCCAACTGAAACGTTTTGTGGCTATTGTCTCTGTTCTCAATGTCTCTGTTTTTACAAAAAAATATATTTGTAGCCATTTTAGTGAGGCTTTGAGGAAAAGTAAAAATAGCTATGTACTTGACCTCCACTCATTTCTCCAACATTTGGCAAAAACACAAATCAATGTTCTTGACACATATGAGCATAACTGTTTAGAAAGACAGGCTGCTCACTGCTTGGGTAAGTAATCTACAGTCTTCATCTTCAGCTCTATTGCCCAGAAGTTCAGCTCTGGCCCAGACTTGCTTAGCTTTCTGAGCAAAACTTAGACACTGTGAAGATAACTGAACTCATTTCCCCTACAGTGCAAGACTCTTGTTAACATGAATTCCCCTTGAGAGTTTTACCCCATCCACTCCATTCCAAAGCATCTTTATCAAAATTTATCTTTCAATAATAAAGTACTGTATAGAAGAGGTATTGATAATTATAATTGTCTTCATTTTGTATTTCTAGTGAATGTTTTACTTCCTTGTGATATTTTATTACTCCTGAAGCAACTGCTCAGCTGCCTCTCCCATAAATTCTTCATTGATTGAGGAGTAAGGAGAATACTATAGCAGACTCTGAAAGAGAAGTTAGAGTTGGGGGATGTTTTTCTCTTTAATGAAGTCCTTTAAAGAGTGTGCCAGGTAAATACCAAGGACGACGACTACATTTTCTACAGTTCTACAACTAGTAAGTGCTTTTCTTATCCCCTCTATATAATGAAAATGACAATACGCAAACGGTCTTTCCTCACAAGCAGCTGCACAGACTGAGCTTGATGATACCAGATAAATCTTGGGATTCTAAGAATCTAGAATGAGCTCAGTATTGAATCTGAGCTATTAGGACATGAGGATATCTAGGGAGTAGAGAGGGTGGAGATTATTCACAAAATCCTCACTTAGGCTCTTACAGCCTATTCAGAAAGTTACCCTGGAGCTGAAACAGCTATAGTTTCAGCTCTTATCAGGCAGGACAGAAGCTTTAGAAAAATCTATATTGTCCACTTGACCATGAAAGAAAAGGCTAGTTTTCCAGGTGCTTTTTTTTTTTTTAAATTCTCAGACACCTTATAAACAAATCTTGTAAAGATATAGAGTCTGAAATTTCAAAAATCAGAGTAAAGAAGTGCTTCTGAATTGCTGGAGTAAAATTCCCAAGGAATAAATAAAGAAAAAAGTTAATTTGTATTTTAGAAAGGAGCCTCCATTCCTTCTGCTAATTCACTGACTCCTTGTTTCATGCCAAAATTTATATAAATATATTTACTCTTTTATTGACTTCCTATAATAACTTTATGAAGTAGCTGTTATTATTGTTTCCATAATATAGTTAAGAAAATGGAGGCTCAGAGACTTGCTCAAAGTCACAGAGCAGACAAGTGGCCACCCTGAGATGCGACTGCAAGCTGGCCTGACTCCCATGTCTATGCTGTGCCCGTCACCACTATCTCAGAGGAATCCTGCTTTTAGAGAGCTAGTCTCTGTGACAAGGTCTAATAATTTAGTCGAGACTGATATCTTTCTATTGCAAGATTAAGCTGGATATTTGGGGCTGTCAGGGGAGGGAGAGGTTGGAGATTGATGCCAACTGTATACCAGGCAGTGGTCAACAAACTTGCCTGGCACAAACTGTCACAGAATTTAATAAGTTTTAATCTTCCAATAAATGTCTTTTTCTTACTATTACCATTTTTGTCTTGTTCTCACTCACCCCACTTCCAAGCCCCACAATCCAAGCAATAATTTTTTATTGGGTTTTCCATGTTAACCCTAGCACTGAAAGATGTCTTAGTGCTACTTAAAGGATTTAACTTATAAATCATGTAAACCTACTGTTATTTCACTCATTTATTTTTTTCTTTTGAGACAGGGTCTTTCTCTTATGCCAGAGCTGGAGTGCAGCGGTGGGCTCCTCGCTCACCACAACCTCAAACTCCTGAGTTCACTCGATCCTCCAGCCTCAGTCTCCTGAGTAGCTGGGATTACATGCATTTTTCCTTTTTTTTTTTTTTTTGGCTAATTTTTCCTTATTTTTTATAGAGACAGGGTCTCACTCTTACCCAGGATGATCTTGAACTCCTGGCCTCAAGTAATCTTCCACCTCAGATTTTATCTTAAAAAAAAAAAAAAAAAAAATTCCCCTGACCCTCTTTCTCTTTGCAACGAGAGCCCATTTCTTTTCTACCCTTTCCAGCAACATTCTCTATTCATCTATACTCATTGTCTCTAATACCTCCTCTCCCATTTTCCCTTAAACCTCCTGTAGTCAGGTTTTTACCCTCACTATGCCACTAAAACATCCTTCTTCAAAGGCACCAGGGTCCTCCATCTCTGCTTAAGTCCCCTGGCCAGTTCTCTGTCCTCAACTTACTTGACTACCCAACAGCCCTTGTGAGCTGATCACTCTCTCCCCCGACACAGTCTTTGCTTCATCTCCACGTTTCTTCTGGAAACACTCTCCTAGTTTCCTCCCAGTTTGAGCTCACTGCTCCTGGAGACTCTCTGATGAGTCCCTCCTTATCTCCCTGACCTCTTATGTTTTAGTGCCTGCACTCACTCTTGTGCTGATCTCATCCACACTTGGCTTTCCATACCCATGTTTTAACTATAGTTTCTCCTCTGAACTCCAGACTCATATATTTACCCGCCTGCCTGAAACAAGAATCTAGAATGCAACAACATATTCAAAACAAAACTCCTGTCTCCCAACCACCATGAAACCTGCTCTGGTGGGTCTCCCTCATCTGAACAGGCATAAAATCTTCCTTCTAGGTGCTCAGGCCAAAGATCTCAGTGTCATTCTTGGCTCCTTTCTCTTTTGCTCACATCCCACATACAGTGTCAGGAAATCCTGTTGGCTTTATCTTCAAAATATAGCCCTAATTTGAGAGCTTGTCACCACCTCTGCTGCTACAAACCTGGACTGAACCTTTCTCTTGGATTAATGCAATTACCTCCTAATAAATTTTCTTGTTTCTATTTTTAACCCCTGAAGTCTACTCTCAATACAGCAGCCAGAGCATTACTTCAAAATGAAAATCCAACCAGTTTACTCCTCTGCTCAAAACCCTGCAGCAGCTCCTCATTTGACTCGGAGTAAGCGTGACAATCTAGACCTCCGTGTCTGACCCCCTAGTGCAGCTCTGCTTTCTTACTTCCTGCCATTCTGCTCCAGCCACCCTGGCCTCCAGATGCTCTTGGCACATGCCAGGAACACCCCCACTCGGGACTTTCTCCTGGCTGTTCCTCACATCACTGACTCACTCACCTCCTTTAACTCTTCAGCCTTCTCAGTGAGACCAACCTGCCCACACTATCTCACCTGCAGTCTCTATCTGTTCCTGCCTAGCACCCTTTATCTTCATTACTCGGCAGCACTTATTTTCTTACAGCACTACTAATATATATTTATGTACTTATTTTCAGATTATTGATTTATCTTCCTCTTTTGCTTTTAAAATATAAGCTCTATGACAGCAGAGATCAGCATCTGTTTTTGTTTAGTAAGAGTATGCCAAGCACCTTAAACACTGCCCAGCACCTAACAGATGCTCAATAATCACACATTGAGTGAATACTGTCTGACAGCTTTCTGGGAGACTGGCCATCAGTATTTGCATGCTGTAGTCGAGCTGAACCTACCTGTCTTGTCAGTGTCCTGATCTCTGAATTCTCACTGGACTTTGGCTTCTTTATGTAGCCACATAATACGGGGATACTTTATAAGTAAAGAATAAGGGAAGGACAAAGGATACTTGTTATCCTTCACTTATGCAAATAAAGGCATGAAAAGACTGTAGAGAAAGATTAAATTTTTGCAGTAATGAGCACCCGAGGGGCACAGCCCTGCCTGTCTGTACTCATCTTCCTTGTGTACTACAGAACACGAACCACAGCCCAGGCATAGCACACTATGGTGACCAAAAGCACAGCCTCTGGACCATAATGCTGAGTCATGACCTGCCTCTGCCACTCCCTAGCTGTCATGGCCAAGGGTAATTTCCTTACTTTTCTGTGCCTCAGTTTTCTCAACCGTTAAATAGGGATATTTATTTTTATCCCTATTTATCGATATTTATTTTTGCTGATTTAATGAAAAGCTTGGCTTTTATAGTCATAGATACTCAAGTAGACTTATATAATAGAATATTTAATATACAGAGCACTTAATACCACCTCAAGCCTCCAACACAGGAGCATCTATAAATGATTTCAAGGTCCAGATATGATGCAAAGATAGGGGCTTGTGGAGGGATGAGCTCCTTAGAACTGAGTGAGTGAGCTGCTTGTAGGGCACAGTGCTACTCTCAGGTTCTGCAACAGAGCAGGCATGAGGAGCTGGAATATTTCTCATCTCTTCTAATCAGAGAGCCCTGGATGAGAGCGCTTAGGAAATTATCACTAATGATGACTCTGACATTGCTCAGATTCAGCTGGAGTCACAGTCAATTAAAACCAAAGTGTTTAACCATGCCAACTACTGTACAGAACAAAAAAAAAAAAAAAAAAAAAGGAGGGAAACATTAAAGAGAGACTCACTGCTAGTAAAGGTTCCCAGACCTAACATATTAGAAAATCATTTCCTTCCTTATCTAAGCAGACTACAGCTCCTCTGTCTCTAGAGTGTCAACTTGGAGACTTTTCCCATCTGAGTCTTTGTAAGCCCTGAAGTCTTTCGTTTTCTCAAAGCTACTCTTCCTGCAGGGTTCACTATACTCGGTGTGGATTTGGGCTGAATGACGCTGGATCCTGACCATGAGGCACTGGACGGCACTTGTCCTTGAGACATTAATTGGGAGCAGATCCCAGCTGCAGGCTCTCTCCTCTTCGGTCACTGCTGTCTACAATATGAAGGATCCAGAGGTGGGAGAGAGGGGTTGCCTAGAAATAGCTCTCAATCTTTAGTGAGAACTTTCCAAGCCCAACAATTATTGGAACACCTTATAGTAATGTTATTTAGATAGTGAGCTTAGGAACAAGAAGCACAATCCTTTGGTGCTAATCACACTTACTAAGGAAGGACTCTTGCTAGCTTTCTGCCTGAGCAGTTGACTTTAAAGACCTGGTAACTACTGCAGAGGACAGGTTTAGGAAATCAAGCAACTTTGGGTTAGGATAGACTGTTCTCAAAAGGATTCCTTCCATTCTGAATGTAACCTATTGTTTGTATAACATAGTCTTTAGAAAAACTCCAAAATCTATATAGGAGAATCAAAAGGAACAAAAAAATCTAACCAAACAGTTTAAATCTAAAACAAGATAATTTAATTTCAAATTCATTTTTAAGAGAATAGACATTTAAGAAATTGTAGAAAAAAATTTCTATGATTATGGACAAGTAAATAGTAGAAAACAATAGCTTTTATTTGGTAAAAAAAAAAAATAATAATTGCCTAATGATACAATAAGATTCTAACCTTCTATTATTGGAATTTAACCTAGTCCATTATTTTTATTTTTCTAAGCTTTTTACCCTATTTAGAAATAATTTTATATATATAGAAAAGTTGCAAAAACTATATCCATATATATAATTTTGCTTCCTCTAGCTGGCCCTAATGTTAAATCTTACATGACCATTTTGCAATGACCATAATAAATTCAGCAAATTAACAATGGGTCAGATTTTGCTACTATTCCACTAACATCCTTTTTCTATTTCAAGACCCAGTCGAGGGTCTCATACTGCATTGTGTTGTCATGCTCCCTAACCTCCTCCAATGTGCAGCAGTTCCTAAGTCTTTCCTTCTCTTTCACAACTTTGACACTTTTTTATTTTGTAAATATACCTTAGTTTGGCTTTGTGGTGTTTATTTGTGATTAGATTGAGGTTGTATGTGCACATTTTGGCAGGAAGACCCCAGAAATCCCTCATAGTCCTCCATAGCAAGGAGTTCACAGTGTCAACACGTGTTACTACTGGTGATGTTAACTTTGGTCACTTGAGTAAGACGTCATCTGCCAACTTTTGCTCCTGTAAGCTTACTATTTTTTAATTATATGTGGGTAAAGACTACTTCAGTACTGTGAATTATCTTGTCTCTCTTAAACTTTTGCTACTAATTTTAGTATCCCTTGATGGATTTTGCCTGTACCAGTTATTACAGCAGTATTTGCCTAGTGCAGGTCATCAAACTATGGCCCGCAGGCCACATGCAGCCTGCCGAGGACATTTATCTGGCCCTCTGGGTGTTTTTGCCACAGCTGCCTGTCCTGCTTAGCAGCCAACTCCTCCTGGCCTGCTGGGTGTTTTTGCCACCCTGCCTGTCCTGCTTAGCAGCCCACTCGTCCTGGCCCGCAGTGTGCATGTGTGGAATATGCCCCACACTCTCCGACTCCCATGCTACTTTCCAATTCTGCTCCTTCTCTCTGTCTCTCGACTCCTCCTCTCAGTTTCTGGTGTAATTGGAGGAGTCACCAGGTTGCCTATGCAGAGCCTGTTGCTGCCTAAGGACTGAGGTAAGAACAAGTTAGGATTTTTTTTTTTAAGTTAGGAGGTCTTTTTTTTTTATTTTGCAGTTAGTAGGGCCTTTTTCTGTGGTTAAGGGGGGATCTTTTTTTATGAAGTTAGGAGGCCATTTTTTTTGCAAATGGGGTGCCTTTTTTTGAAGTTAGGGGAGCCTTTTTGTTTTTAAGTTGGTTAGTTGGTTGGGGGTAGTTTCTAGGGGGGTTGCATCACAGTGATAACACAAATAGTCAGGACTCAATTTGCTAATGCAAATTGTCAGTGCTCAGAGGTAATGCAAATGGTCAGAGCTCAGAGGTAATACAAATAGTCAGTGCTCAGTGGTAGTGATAATTATAAGTGTGCTAAGTGTTAATGCAAATTGTTAGCACTCAGTATTAATGCAAATTGTCGGCAGTCAGTGTTATTGCAAAGGTCTGAAAGACACATTCAAGTCAAGTAGCCTTCCGAATTTCTATGCATCTCTCTCTTCTGAGATATATCCTAATCTCAGGAACCATGCACTCAAAATGGCAACCATCTTTGGCAGCACTTATGTCTGTGAACAGACTTTTTCCAGAATGAAACATCTGAAATCTCCAACCAGATTGTGCATCAGTTGATGCACACTTGAATCACTTGTTACGACTAGCAGTGACAAATGTGGAACCAGATGTTGACCATCTCATTAGCCAAAAGCAGGTCCATAGTTCCCATTGAAATACTGGTAAGTTTGTTGATTTAACTTTACTTGATCTTCATTTTAAATATTGTTACATTCCCATTTTGGTTTTTTTACTTCAAAATAAGATATGTGCAGTGTGCATAGGAATTTGTTCATAGTTGTTTTTTTTTAAACTATACTCCGGCCCTCCAACCATCTGAGGGACAGTGAACTGGCCCCCTGTTTAAAAAGTTTGAGGATCCCTGGTCTAGTGGGATTTTCTATATCTCTCCTTTGCCATGTATTAATTAGAATTCTTCAGTCAATAAGATGCCAGGCTTTTTAAGTAAGAAGTGTCTGAGTATACTGTGAAGTAGCTGAGTCCAGATTAAAGAGAATGGACTTCAGAGTCTTCAGCTTAGTGGGCTATGTATTCAGTAAGTCAATTGTACCACAATTATCATCATTAATACAGATTAATGCTTGCCTGCTGTAGAACAATTCTTTAGTTTAGAATTGTTAAAGAATAAAAGTCAAACGCTTTCTTTCTTGCTGCTTAGTCTAAGACTAAAGTGGATGGAGATCTTTCTTCCTTCCAGTTCCTTCTCTCCTGATCCCATCAATAATATGCCATGAATACTCCTCCCTCACTCCCTCTCTCCTGTTTCTCTCCATCTTTCTTTCTTCTCAACATTGTTTCTAAACCATGTCATGACCAGAAGAGTTGTGTAACTGTGAATGAACAGACTTGGTAACCACCCCTTCCCCAACCCAGAAGCCTTAACAATTATTCTGGGTCTCTTTTCTGATCATATTTTGTAATTTAAATAACACCAATCCTAAATATAGCAAGTGTTCCTCCACATTTCAGAGTTGCTACTTGGATTACTTACACTGTGATAGTTGCCTTCACAATGTAGGTAGCATAGAGCTACTGACTTATAACCCACTGTCAACTTAAAAAGGAGGGCTGTTTAGTAATGGGATACACTCTGTTTTTTATTTTTTCCTATCAAAAGTGTGGAAGGAAGATAGGTGTTATTAGTTGCCTGAAAAATCATCACTAAAATCTTATTATTTGAGGAAGGTGTAAAAGGGAACACATCAAGACCAACCTGTCCATCTAGTTTAAAAGTTTTAAATTGGGCCATATTTCTGTTCTTAATCAATTATTTTCTAGCCTTTCCATTTAGTGAAATAATAGAGCTTTTGTAATATACATCCAGAGGAAGGAAAAGAGATCTTCTCCTTGGTCATTCCCTATTCAGAAGTTTGTTCAGCTATACTTTATTTATCAGCTATATTTAACATGCTTTTCAACCATATTATGCTAAAACACACATTTATTCAAACAATCTGTCTTGGTCACTACCTAAAATATGCTTAAAGTGAATAAAAAAGCCCTGGTCACTAAACTTCCCATAAACTTTGTTTTGTAGTTAACTGTGCACAGTGGTCTGTCAGTGCTTAGTGGTTAGTGGGATCCTACTAGCTTCTTAGCCATAGTGTGTCACCAACCATATGAGCTTCATTGCAAGTAATTTATTACTATTCATTCCTAAAGTACCAAAATTTAAGAGTAGTATGATTTGTAAAATAAATCAAGGTACATTTTAAGTTAAACCTTCAGGAACATTATTTGAATTAAAATTCTCATAACTTTCTTGAAAGGGAGAGGAATGGTAGAATTATAGCTAGAACCAAGAAACATCTCTAAAACCATTATAGCCTCTATTATCTTTTTTAATAGTGGATAATATTGTATTTGGGAACATCACCCTGTGACCATTATCATCTATGTCTTCTCAGCATTATAGGGGCAATGGACCTTTTATGTCTATAATATGGAATTACAGCATACCTATGCATTTATTTATAGGAACGTAACTGTATACACTTGGCAATATTTTATTTATTTATTTTATTATTAAATCATAGCTGTGTACATTAATACGATCATGGGGCACCATACACTGGTTTTATAGACCGTTTGACACATTTTCATCACACTGGTTAACATAGCCTTCCTGGCATTTCCTTAGTTATTGTGTTAAGACATTTATATTTTACATTTACTAAGTTTCACATGTGCCCCTGTAAGATGCACTGCAGGTGTAATCCCACCAATCGCCCATCCTCCCCCCTCCCTCCCCACCCTCTCTCCCTTCCCCCCTTCTTAGATTATAACTGGGTTATAATCTAATATAAATGTAATATATAATTATAATCTAATATAAATATAAATAAAATGTGAAGGCCATAAAATTAGTTTTAAAGTAGGGCTGAGTACATTGGATACTTCTTCTTCCATTCTTGAGATACTTTACTAAGAAGAATATGTTCCAGCTCCATCCATGTAAACATGAAAGAGGTAAAATCCCCATCTTTCTTTAAGGCTGCATAATATTCTATGGTGTACATATACCACAATTTATTAATCTATTCATGGCTCGATGGGCACTTGGGCTTTTTCCATGACTTAGCAATTATGAATTGGGCTGCAATAAACATTCTGGCACAAATATCTTTGTTACAATGTGATTTTTGGTCTTCTGGGTATATACCTAGTAGAGGAATTATAGGATTGAATGGCAGATCTATTTCTAGATCTTAAGTGTTTGCCAAATGTCTTTCCAAAAGGAGTGTATTAATTTGCATTCCCACCAGCAGTGTAGAGGTGTTCCCTTTTCTCCACATCCATGCCAACATCTCTGGTCTTGGGATTTTGTGTTATAGGCTAATCTTACTGGAGTTAGATGATATCTCAAAGTAGTTTTGATTTGCATTTCTCTGATGATTAAAGGTGATGAGCATTTTTTCATATGTCTGTAGGCCGTGAGCCTGTCTTCTTCAGAGAAGTTTCTCTTCAAGTCCCTTGTCCAACCTGCGATGGGATCACTTGTTCTTTTTTTGCTTATACATTTGAGTTCTCTGTGGATTCTGGTTATTAAACCTTTGTCAGAGACATAACCTACAAATATCTTCTCCCATTCTGAGGGCTGTTTGCTTGTTTTACTTACTGTGTTCTTGGCTGTGCAGAAGCTTTTTAGTTTAATCAGGTCCCAGTAGTGCATTTTTGAAGCTGCTCCAATTGCCCGGGGGGTTCTCCTCATAAAACACTCACCCAGACCGATTTCTTCAAGGGTTTTCCCTGCACTCTCTTCTAGTATTTTTATAGTTTCATGTCTTAAGTTTAAATCTTTAATCCAGTGAGAGTCTATCTTAGTTAATGGTGAAAGGTACGGGTCCAATTTCAGTCTTCTACAGGTTGCCAACGAGTTCACCAGCACCATTTGTTAAATAGGGAATCTTTTCCCCACTGAATGTTTTTAATTGGCTTGTCAAAAATCAAATAATGGTAAGTAGCTGGATCCATCTCTTGGTTCTCTATTGTGTTCCAGACATCTACTTCTCTGTTTTTGTGCCAGTACCATGCTGTTTTGATCACTATTAATTTATAGTATAGTCTGAGTTCTGGTAGCGTGATTCCTCCTGCTTTGTTTTTAATGCTGAGTAATGTCTTGGCTATTCGAGGTTTTTTCTTATTCCATATAAAACGAAGTATTGTTTTTTCAAGATCTTTAAAGTATGACAATGGAGCTTTAATAGGGATTGCATGTATATTGCTTTGGAGCTTTAATAGGGATTCGTGCCATACATGAATATATTGCTTTGGGCAGTATGGACATTTTAACAATGTTGATTCTTCCCAGCCATGAGCATGGCAATATTTAATCTAACATGGAAGGAGAGTACTTCCCAGCCACATAGACTTTGAAGTTGGCCATATAATTTGCTTTGGCTTCATGGCAAGCAGGGTACATATAATTCCCTACTCCTTATCTTTAAGTTGAGCAGTATTGCTCGCTTTGACCAATGACACGTTAGTAGACATGATGCAATAAGAAGCTTGGAATATTTTTGCACACTTGGGATTCCTGCTTGTGCCTCTGTCATTGCCATAAGAAGCTGCTGCATCTTTAGCCTGGGACCTAGAATAGACACATGTGGAGCAAATATGAGCTTAACCTGCAGCAAGGAGTCAAGCCCAGAAGAACTGTACTTGAAACAGACAGCACTATTCAGAGAGTCTCACCTTCAGGGACATGAGAGAGATTAAATGAAAGCTTTTACAAGTCATTGATTTGGGGTGTCGTTTGCTATCCAGCAATAGCTGGTTGATTAATTTCAAATAGAAAAGGAAAAGCAGCACTATATAAAGGTGCTTAATGAGTGAACCTCTAGAATAAGTGTTAGATGGGAGCCTTAAGCCTTAATAGTTTTTAATTCCCACCTGCATCTCTCAAGGTGAGGATCAGCCCCCTAGAGTGATTTTAGTGCTTAAAGAGAAATATCTAATTAGGTCCCATGTATTTATTTATTTATGTATTTATTTTTTGCTGTGATTGCTTTTGGGGTCTTCTTCATGAATTCTTTGCCTAGGCCAATATCTATAAGAGTTTTTCCAACATTTTCTTCTAGAATTCTTATAGTTTCCTGCCTTACTTAGGCTTAAGTCTTTTATCTATTGTGAGTTAATTTTTGTGAGTTAAAATATGTGAAAGGTGTTGATTCTGTTTCAGTCTTTTACATGTGGCTATCTAGTTTTCCCAGCACCATTTATTGAATAGGGATTCTTTTCTTCAGTATATATAATTATGTGTTTTATCCAAAATCAGATGGGAATATGAGGATAATTTAATCTCTGGGTTCTGTGTTCTGAACCATAGGTCTATGTCTCTGTTTTCTGATGAAGGACTGATAACCAGAATCTATAAAGAACCCAAGACAATCAGCATAAAACAGCCAAATCACCCCATTAAAAATATGGGCAAAATACATGAACAGAAACTTTCAAATGAAGATATACTAATGCCCTACAAACTAATGAATAAATGCTCAACACTTCTAATCACTGGGGAAATGCAAATCAAAACGACTCCGGGATATGACCTAACTTCAGTGAGAATGGCTTGTATTAAAAAGTTCCAGAACAACAGATGCTGGTGTAGATGCAGAGAGAAAGAGGCTCTTATACACTATTGGTTGGACTGCAAACTAGTACAAGCTCTGTGGAACGATGTATGGAGATACCACAAAGAACTTAAAGTAGACCCACCTTTAGATCCACCAATCTCACTGCTGGGCACATACCCAAAGGAAAAAGGTCATTTTATAAAAAGCACACCTGCGCTCAAATGTTTATAGCAGCACAATTCGCAACTACAAAGAGGTGCGAAAAACCTAAGTGCCTTGCCATACATGAAAAGATTAATAAATTGTGGTATATGCATCCCATGGGATACTATTCAGCCATAAGAAAAATGAGGATCTAGTATCTTTTGTGACAACCCGGATGGAAATGGAAACCATGTTGCTAAGTGAAACATCACAAAAATGGGAGAACGAACACATGTACTACATACCAAATTGGAACTAGTTGATCAACACTAAGTGCACATACTGAAGTAAATCTCAATGAAAATCATGCTGGAGGAAGAGAGGATGGGTAAATTCCCACCTATTGGGTGAAACACACACTATCTGGGTGAAGGGCACGCTTATAACTTTGACTTAATCTGTACAAAAACAAAATATGTAAACACAATATGTGTGCTCCGTAATATTCTGAAATTAAAAATAAAAATGAAATGAAATATTTTTCCTACAAATGACTCCCTAAATGCTAATGTGTAGTCGCCAAACCACATGCTGTATACTTTATGAATCTCATAATTAAAAAACTTCTAAAACTGATGTTCATTTCCTGTGCAATTTTGATGTAAAGCACTGACCTTAGGAAATGACCCCATAAAACCTGCAACTCCCCCATCCATATATTTAAGAACCATATATGAAGACACTTTGGGGAACCAGTACAGAACAACTACTAAGAAAACATATGTTTTCACTTGCTTTTTGAATGGATACCTGTGTACAATTAAGGTATTTCAGGACTTTAGAAGACCTTAAAAGAGGACTTTTTGGCAGCTAAGTCTCTGAACAATGATAATATCACTTTAGTGCTCATCATTATTTCAAAAACCACTTAAAATTTATATAACACATATGACTGAATTTAGCCCTCACTCTGTGCATACTAAGTGTTGTTGTCCTTATTTAATTTATTTTAGAAACAAAGAAGCAAAAGTTAGAAAGCTTGAAGATTTTGTCAAAGTCACACACCTGAGACTGCTAAAGGAGCCGGAGACCATGTTTTCTGACTCAAATCCCAAGTTCTTTCTTTCATATGAAAATAACTGCAAAACAGCAGTTTAAACAGGTTAAAAAGCAAAGGCTCTTCATAGTTTGAAACACCAGATGAATGAAAAGGTTAAAACTATTTAATAAAAAGCCTGCTTAGACTAGAAGTTCTCAGTCAGTAGCAGCTCAGACTCTTCCAATGAGAAATGAAAAACATACGGAGTCAGAGGCTCAAAGGCAGAAGTAAAAGTTGCAATTTAAAAACAAACAAACAAAAAACAGTAGAGATTTCCAAGGAGCCACTTTCCACAAGGGCAATTTTCTGTTGTATTGTCCATAGCAAGAAAGTAAACAGAAAGAGCAAAAATGTTTTCAGTGGTTAATGGTTCTGCATAAAAACTCTAACTTATCTCACCTCATGTAATAATTAAAGATGTTTATATAGTTCTTTATGCCCTTGTGTCTTTTCCTTCCCACACTGGCACAAAATTTGACTCCTCCATAAAGTTCTCCTTGATTAATTACAACCCCCACCCCAAGCCCTGGCCAATCTGTCCATTTACACTTGATGTAAACAAAATCCTCATGATAGAACACATTACCTTTCTTTGCATGATGTACTTCAACGGCCTGCACGTATGCATGTGGGTACTATCCCTTCAGTACACCTGCTATCTTTGTGTTGTTTTGATATAGGAAAAATGATCAACTTGATGACCTGAGTCCTCCATTGTAGAGAGTAGAGCAGCAAAGGGGGGAATGCATGTGATTTATAAAAGGGATGGGTCTCAGAGCCAGGAAGATAAAAGCAAACATTTGGGTTGCCTGTACTTACAAGAGACCCACACCAGGTAGCTGATTTTTTTCAGTGTTTTCTTTCCAGACACTCTATTTAAGCAATGGCCACAAACACATGAAGCAGGATGAAGCTATTCTTAAAACTCTTAATGGGCTATATAAGAATGATGGGACAGTCAAGGAAATCAAAAGACAACTCAGAACAGATAAAAGAAAATGCATTTCTTTTGTCCACTACATAATTAACTTATGAATTTGCTATGCAGGAAATTGCTGAGGCAAATAATCTGATAAGATTTTTTTTTAAAGAAGAATTTGACTAAGAATATTCTGTTTCTGTACTTGGTGGGGGGGATGAGAAAGGTCCCTTATCTTTATTTAGAATGAATCACCATCTGAACCAGAAGTTCTTCCTTTGGCTCAGCATTTCCAGGCAGTATTAACAAGGTAGGGTTGGAGTGACCATGTTAGAAAGCTTCTGGGACGCACAACCCAGAAAGCAACTCCACTGATGAAGACAGGGCCCTCTATCCTGCTGTTACCTCTTAAACTAAAGCACAAGGGTACAATGAAAATCTGAAAGCCACACTCTTCAGTGACACAAAAGCAAGGTGGAATTTCCTTCTTTAGTCCACACCATTTTTCTTAGACTATTGACACTGCAACTCTGAATATAGGGGGACAGCACTCACAAGTCACTTCGTTTTTCCAGTCCTGAACCAAACAAAGTCAAAGGTTTTTGTCACCTAATCATTAGCAACCCTTGGCACTTGTTTTGGAATGTCAGATTTCTGGGCAATTTTCCTTAAGGTTAATTGCATTCTCCTTGTCATGTCATTTGAATTGAGCAAACCACCTTCATTCTACTTCTATTTCTAATGGGAATAGTGACAGGCACACATTTCCAGATATGACATGTGGAGAGGAACCTGCTGCAAGCTGCTGGAAACCACCTTGTCCTCGTCAGTCACCTCTCTTTTCTGTCCCTACTCAGGTGGCCACACAGATGCCAGAAGTCAGGTGAGTAGAGAAGCCAGTAGTGGCACAGAAAGCAAAGAAACAGAAAACCTCCTCCTCCCAAAATTTAGGCTTCAGTGTGACACTTGGAAAGGTCAGCCAATGGGCATATGGATATGCCTGTGTGTGTTTACATCATGTTTACCTGCATTATTCCATTTTGAAGCAACTGAATAAAATGTGGTTCATGCCCTCAAGGAGTTTATAGTCTAACCCAGAGAAAGACCTAGATGTGCATCCCTGCCATCTGGCCAAATATGGATGCATTTGCCGGAAGGCCAAAGGAAAAAAGGAACTCTAAGTGGAAGAAATATGAACAAAGGAATGAAGAAAGAAAAGGACAAGATGGTTTGGAGAGTGGTCAGTGATCCATGTTGGCTGGAGCCTGGGGCTATCTACAGTAGCCATAAGCAGGGAGAGGTCAATGTGAAGAGACAATGGGTTTTGTAATAAGATTGTTTGCACTTAAGTTTTCTTCACTATATTCCTTGGGCAAATAACTTCATTGCTTGGAATAGATATCCTCAATGCTCACATCCCCTCAGGTTATCAGCACTGGTCCAGAAAAGTGACCGCTTCTTTATCCCTGCCTAAAGGTCAACCATGGCAGCCTGTGCTTGGTTTGTAGGTAGGGATGGTGACCATGATAGGGAGTTAGCATTGTAAGAACAATTCTCAACCAAGAAGGGATAGGGCCACAGTGTGGAGCTCTGTTCTATAGTCTTTTAGAAGGTCTATAGTTACATGAGACCCAGCTGCCCATGGGGGGACTTACTCATTCTCACATTGTCAACCCCCTCTTTACTGGGCTTCCTGAACTCCATTCCTCAATACTCTTTAATCTTCAATTTCCTCATCTGTTAAATGTAAATAAGGATGCCCACCTGACTAATTCTTATGAGATAAGATAATGGATATGAAGAAAATAGCATGATGTTTGATATAGTAAATATGTACTTAAGAAATATTAGCTATTCAATAAATGTTAGAGATCCTTAAATTTTAGTCTGTCCGAAAGAGTGGAAACTGCTAAAAGATTTAAGTAGAGGAAGCTTTGAAGAGACTACTGTGGGCTTCCTTGGAGGACTCTGGGCTTGAGTGTAGGACTCTGACTCTCTCTGTAATGCCCTGCCTTCACTCTAAAACTCTGGCCCTCGCTGTAGGATGAAGCACTGAATCCTACTAATGTTTCCAATATCTATTTATCCATCTGATTCTAGCACATGAAAGTATAACACATTTCTGCCATGAGACTGATTCTGGCCAATGGCTATGAGTGCAAATTAGTGTGTCAATTCTGGGACAGAACATTTATCAGTGTGAGATCCTCCTGTCCCGCTTCCTCCCTCCAAAAGACATTGATAAAATTCTAAGTAGTGGAACTTGAGTCACTAAGTGAAGATACTACAGAGAGCAGTCTCCTGTCATCTATGATGACAATGTGACCTAAACCACAAGTAATTTTTTGTTTTGAGCCACTGAGATTTTGCGGTTGTTTGTTACTGAAGCATAACCTAGCTTATCCTGACTAATCCTGACTAAGTGGGTGGGGGTCAGCAAGACTAAAAGCATTAGGACTCTACTGCAGTTGTTGAGTAAAAACAGAATCTGAAGTAAGACCTGAAAACTGAAATGTAAGGGAGGGACATGAAAGAGTAACTTCCAAAGGAGAATTAGCAAATAGAATAGAAGAGAGAAGGAATTAAAGATGGCACCAGAGGTTCAACTCAGAAAACTGAAAACAGGATGGTACTGTAAAAGAAAAGGCAAAAGCAAAAGAAGAGCAGGTATCAGGGAGGTTGATTTGGCATGAGACATAAGGTTAAAGAGTCTAATTTATACCATGAAAGGAAGCCTTTCTAGTCCCACTCCCCACATAGGGCAGGAATTGTAGATGAATAAGGAGGTGAACCACAAAAGGTGATCATGGACCTGGTTACAGGACATAAAACTGAGATGGCTTATTCTCTGGGACTCTGTCTTATAACACAGTACACTTCCTACCACTCAAAACTGCCCCCATATTGAAGAAATAACACACATCTGGTTCACAGAACCAGAGGAGAGTTTGCTCAACAGTTTGGTTAATCAACTATTGTCTAGACAAGTGAATTACGTAACTTGCCAGGGGGGAGGAACAAATATTTGTCATCTTTTCCTTTCTCATAGTCTGAGAGTATTTTACCACAAGAAAAATTAGCATTTAGTCTATTCTAAGCTTCACTGTGTCACTGAAAAATGCCAATTCTCTCCAAAAATTAGTAAGAATACTATATTTTCTCAACTTGTGAACCAAAGCTTGGGAGCTCAAAACTCTACTTTCAAACTTTAAATCTGAATGAACTATTCAAACAGATTCTTTGCTATTATAAAGTTTTATGAAATTATTTAGTTTTTCTAGCTAAAGCACAATTGTGAAATGAGAGTTTTCTATCAACCAGAAGATGAGAATAATAATATTCATAACAGATAATATCAAAGTGGACACTCTATCTTTCCCAACAATATGTTTTTGTTCATTTTTTCAGTTTTGAAACTGACCATCTTCCTTTCATAACCCAAAAGTTAAAGCTATTGTACTAATTATATTGAAAGTGCTAGGAGATGGCAAGAAAATTGGGTAATACAATAAAATGGCCTTACCCCATATTTAAGCCCTTTGATCTTTTAGTCTTCAAAGATCTGCAGACCATCTAACCTGTGCAGTGAATTTTCGTTTATATATAACTACATTAATAAAGATCTATATTAAGAAATTATACTGAAAAAGCAGTTCATAATGTACCTTTCAGCTTTATAATTAGTTCTACAATCTGTAATCAGATGATTTAAATCTAATATAGTTAAATTACAAACTAAGTAATTTCTATTTCCAACAGGAATCATATCTTTGGAATTTTCCAAAGCGTTAATGAGTTTTGGAGAAATTATTATATTTCTTATTCACTTTATTCCCAGAAGTCAGCACAATACCTGGCATATGGTACTTGCTAAATAAACAATTGCTGAATGAATAAATGAATATATAAATATGAATAAGTGATTAGCAAAATCACACAGATTTGTCCTTGCCCCCACTCAGGACATGAAAGAAACTCACTTCCCTGTCTCAGCTTAGAACATGAATCCATTTCCTTCTGACTGGTTGGATGTTCATTTTGACTAAATGATGTCTTTGCTTTTCTTGCTATTAAGTAGAAATATGTCCACCTCGGATCAACATGTGACAAAGACTACTAGACTGAGTGAGAAGACCCAGAGTCTGATTCTGCCACTCCTATTACCCTTTCTGAGTTTATTAGTTTATTCAAAAGAGATCTGCATCGAACCTACTGCCAACCAAGCTCTATTCTAGGCACATCATAGGCATTATATGACTTAATTCATAAAACTTCAAAAGGTAAATGATTTACACCCATCTTAACCATTAAAAAAATAAAACTAAGGCTCAGAAAGATTAAGCAACTTGATCAAGTTCACAAGTCTAGGAGGTAAGATTGTAAAAATCGGTCTGACTCCAGAATCTATTACCTAGGCCTAATCATACCAGTAGTTACAGCAATCCCTGTAGACAAGAGTTTTGTAAACTATGAAGCACCATACAAATATGAGCTATCACCATTATCATAATTTTTCAATTTCCTATTTTTTTATCACTGCCCTCATAGATACCTGTCATCTGAAGCTGAAAAATACCATTTAATATATAATCAAGTCCCTTACATTGCCAGAGCTCTGTGGCATGCTCTGGTCAGGCTTGCTGTGTCTAATCCCTTCTTTATTTATACTGGACATGAATGTCCACACGAGTCATCATTTCATAGGTACAAAGTCACTACTCAGGGCTGATGGCTACTCATCACTTTATAACCTGTGTCAAGTGTAGCAAGATGGTGAAAATGGCAAAGTACCCCAAATTCAGATATTTAACCAGAGATATAGTTGTCTAATGGCAATATATCCAGTTGCCATTAAAAATGGTAATCCCTTCATCTTCAAGATGGTCATGGAGAATGCCTACTTCAAAGGGATATAAATATGTTGAATTTTCAGAGTATATAGCTAAGGATCATAGAGGCTTGGCTTCCCATGGCCTGGCAGGACCCCATCCCAGGCTGGAAGTTCACCATGGCCACCAAGTTCAGCATTTCTTCCTCAAGGAAATGGGTACCTTGGGAAGCCACGTTCACCTTATCTCCCCCAGGCTGATACCTCCTGATGACACACTTTGCTGAGAACCTATCATTTGTGCTTATTAGAGGGAGCTGTAAGATATAAAAGGTTTGTGTTTCAAAGTGTTTATTTCAGTCATGTCTCCAATACTTCCTCTGTAGAGCAACTTCCACCCTGGAAAAGCAGAAAGGAGGTATGGCCGTGAAGAGAGGTCCAGCTCACCTTGGTTCAGATCCTGGCTCTTTTCCTTAACCTCTCTCTAGCACAGGTTCTTAACTTTTTAGTTGGTTATGGGGAATACCTACTTTAAAGAGATGCTAAAAGGAATAAAAGCATTATTTATAAATGCTAGAAATATACTTGGTATGTACTACATAAATGTTGAAGCTTTTATAGACATCCTCAATTTACTGGTCACTATAATTTTTATGCATGTATGTCATCACAGGAGATGCAGGTTTTAGGGGTGACTGGAGGGTTACTCACTGGAAAGAGTTTCATCAACTGAAACTCCACCAAGGCAAATTAGTTGACACTTTCTTAATGTTTGGCAGAAACTTGTGTACAGTCTACACTGAAGAGACTTCCTAAGTAAACACAAACGTGAATAGGCAGACAGGATATTTATTTTCAACAAATTAAACCAAAATATAACAGCTTTTAAAATTGCTGAGAGTGGAAAAAAAACAACCTAAGTCACTTCCTGATTGAAGCAGTAGCCTCCATTGCCTCCATTAACTGCTCTGATACTAAACTCTGAGGGCTGCTCAGGCCCCTGGGAAGGCGTGGAGACGGCTAGGGGTGCACCGTCCACACGGCCTTGCAGCAGCCCCAACCCCCGCCCCAGGGACGTGCAGTGCTTAGCATCCGTCAGTTGTGATAGTCTCCAGTTATTTCAATCACTGGATGAAATACAAGTACTACATGAAAAAGTTGTGTGTGTGAAAAAAAAAAAAAGTGACTTCTCTAGAATAATTCCATAAAGGTGAGTCTTAAAAATAACTGGCTGAAGCTCTAAAAGATGGAGAAATCTAGAAACATTCAGTCTTTAAATAGTGTGCTATGGCTGCAGTCAATGCTTAAAGGATGACCGAGAACTCCAATTATTTTTTAGGAAAAATTATTTTTTACTCTTAGTTTTTAGGAAAAAAAGCAAAATAAAAATTAAGTTTTTCCCTATATCCAAACATTGTTAAATAATCTTCCATTTGCTATTTTGTAATCAGAAAATAAAATGTACTAAAATTTGTATGAAAATCATCCCCTTAACTAACTTTTACAATTAACTCACCAATCCTAATTGGACTAGATAAGAGATTTTCTACAATAACTATATGAAAGTAGTTACTCTTGATAACAACTGGGTCTTAATTATACAGCTATTGTCATTACTTCATGAGTAGACTGGGTTTTCTGGGATATAGATCTGGTCTATAAGGCTTTCTATGTTTATGTATTTTGGATATCCATGGTCATTTATATTATCAAACAAGAGCATATTTGGTGATGTCTTTATCTTCTCAAGATTATTTACAGTTGGAGTAAAACCCCCACAACTATCTGAGGCTAACTCCACTGGGCTTTCTCTGATGGCCAGTATGCATTTCAACCATTAGGCCAACCCAGTCTTTGTTGGTGCTTAGGAGTTGAATCAAGCTATTTTTCAAGAAATGAGAATTTCAGCAGGAAATGAAGATGTTAATGAGGCTAGTGATGAATGAGGAAACGGAAGAGGAAGCAAACAAAAGAAAGTGGCAGGCCAGCTGTGTGTACAGTCGAGGCCTCAGGGCTGAGAGCAATGGACCAAATTTGGCACTCCCTCTGTTTTTGTTAATAAAGTTTTATTGTAACATAATCATGCACATTTATTTACATAGTACCAGTGGCTGATTTTGCTCTACAATAGCAAAGCTAAACAGTTGCAACAGAGACCAGATGAACGGAAAAAATAAAATAAAATATTTACTCTCTGGCCTGTTATAAGAAAGTTTGCTACCCTTGGCTTTAAAGAATCAGTTCTATACAAGGCAATGCTCTATGAGGTATGACTGTAACTATGTTTTTTAAAACTGTTCTGGAAGCTTGCCATAGTGGATTAATTCCTCAAGGTCATCCCCAACAGTGAGAGAGGCAAGCCAAGTGATTAACTAAGCCATTGGCACCATCCTATGACACAGATTTCCCTTTAACTTCCCCTACAGGGGAGCCTGTCTTCAGAGTTTGCTAAGGAGATCATCCAGATGGGAATTCTGACATTGTACAAAAGCACTCTCTTCCCAGCTATGCCTGACACCTTGCCTCTCTATCTGCAGTCTAGGTGGCTTAGAGGCTGGGACCTGTCACAGACACTGCAGTTTGGAGCTAGCGAGAAGCTGAGAAGGCATCTTTGGCTGTGACTGGAGAACAGGAACAATCATTTCACAGGTCACTTGTTTCTCTAGGCATGACAATGTTTCAGCAGCTTGGGCTACTCTAAATGTAGAAGTAAGGACTAAATTTGAAGGGAAAGACCAACGTAGTGAATGAAAACAGAAGCTGTGTCACATATAAGTCTCTGTGTACCCCAAGGAGTCAGGGAGGTGATGGGTCTAGCAGGCAACCTGCTGGCTCAACCATGAGAAGACTCTTGGTCCTCCTGCTGATTCTACTGCTAACCAGCTGCATGACTTTGGCAAGGGGCACATCTGCCTCCCCACTGCACAGGGTTAAACAGTTACCACAGCCATCCCTTGTAGTTCTAAAATTCTAGGGTTCTATGATGCCAGACTTAGGATGCTGTGCTGGTACCATCAGTACCTGGCACATAGCAGGCACTGTTTAAACATTAGTTATCATTATTTTTTTGTGAAGTCACAAGTCATGCCTTTCAATGTGTAAGTGGATGTTTTCCCAATGAACAACAAATGACTTAGAAGGTTCTAAACAACAGGGCATTACTGGAATCAATGAAGACTATAATTGCAACTAGCCTTCCTCTCAGCAAGAATGAATAAAGGTATTTTTTCTTAGTTATTGTTGGTGGCGGTACGTGAATCCAAAATCCAAGCTTTTCCTGAATATCTTCAATTGGAGAAGTAGTCATTCAGTAAAAAGGCTATAATTGGTACTATAATGTAGATCTGCGCCCTCCGCATCCCCCCCCCCCCCAAAAAAAAAAAAAAATCCCAGTACAGGTTGGGACTGAGAACTGGTATTCAGGATTTGGAGTTTTCAAATATCTCTAACCTGCTTCCCATAATAAATATAATGTATACACTTTTGTGTGGGTGGAGAGAGGAATGGTTGTCTATCAAGATGGTAAATGGCATTCAGTCTTAAGTTTCAAAATAAAACTAGTAAATTATGGGTAGAACCGAAAACTGTGAGTATCTGTCACAATCCTTCAGGCCTCACCACTTTCAGCTACTAGAGCCTGTAATTTTTGCCTGGGAGTTCTTCCAAAAGACACAGAAACCTGCTCTGCTTTCAGCCTGGCAGGCTGGAAGTGTTAGGGAATTGCCACCAACACCCCCCACCAGCCCTACCCCAGGGACTGACAGAATTGATGTGACTACCCCAACTCCTTTGCCCTTCAGGTGGAATAACTGAACCACCTGTTCCATACCACCTGTTCTAGAGTTTCTTCCATGAGTTTAAGCTCTAATCATCTACTCTGTAACTTGCATAATAAGAAAACTTTTATTGTCTCCTTGTCTCACTTCTCACCCTCCCTTTGTTTTGTTTGTACCTTTCAAATAAACCATTTTATTCAAATCTTTGTCTTAAGTTCTATTTCTGGGGAATCCAAACAAAGATAACGGGCAAGGCTTAGTTAATTTTTCTCAATTTGATTAATAAGCATTTTCAACTCCACTAGTCAGTAGAATAGGAAGTACAAGTTATCATTAACTAAGAAATCAGAACAAAGTCTAAAAAATATTGAAAGCAGAAAAATCAGCCAAAAAAGGAAAACCTAAACAGCAGTGGGAAAGAGTCCAAGCTTGCTGTGGTCTTTCCCTTTAGGTCAAATTCACTGCAGTTGTATGAGGTCAGTTCAGGTTCATGGTGACTTTCCAAGAGATGAATTATCTTCCCCTATTTCACATGTGTCCACAAACCACTGGCTTCTTATAATGTTTTTTTCCCAGTTAAAATATTTTTGAGTACATAGAACACTAAAATAACTTTACCTTATTTAGCAGCTGTAGTGTGTCAAGCATAGCAAATTCATTTTTTGGCCGATCGTACAGAAATCTGTACGTTTTGCGGAGTAAACCCATTTTATTGGGAGAAGGGGTAAATCACGTGGAAGGTTAATTTTCTGGCCCTATTTCACCTAGCTGGTAATATGAAGCCAGACCCAAACCTCTATAGGTCCTCTTCCAAATGTCACGCTCAATTTCCTCCCTATGCCACTTCCACAAAAGACATATGGCTGTCACCTGTCAGGCCCAAAAGGTACTGAGACTGAGAAAAAGTAACATGACACATCAGTATGATTATGACACAATTAGGGCTTTCAGATTCAGGAAAGAGAAACACCGAGTATCCAGTTAAATTTGAACTTCAGATAAACAATGATTTCGGGGGTATGACAAAATATATTGATTTGGGGTTTGATCTCCAAATGTGATTGCCACCAGCTCTTTATATTGCTGCCGTGGTATTTTAAATCAGATGGTTCTTTAAATTATGTTGCAAACAGATCTTTGTTTTTTATGTTTTGTCTTGTTTTCATTTCTAAGTGGTAAGTCCAAAACACACAGCTTTAAATGACTTTATTATTGTGGGATTTCTGGTACAGTTAAGAAATAAAAAAGGACCAAGGAAGGGGAAGGGAGGGGGGAGGTTTGGGTGGAGGGAGGGCAATGGGTCGGGCCACATCTATGGTGCATATTTTTATCTATAATAATAATAAAAAAAAGAAATAAAAGGGAATCATCGTGTTTTAAATAAATAAATAAATAAATAAATAAAGTCACACATTAATATTTGGGGTACACCTATGCTTTTTTGAGACAAAATCTTATTCTGTCGCCCTGTGTTTAAGTGCCACTACATCATCATACTCACAGCAACCTCAAACTCTTGGGCTCAGGCTATCCCCTTCCCTCGGCCTCCTGAGTAGTTGGGACTACAGGTGCCCACCACAATGCCCAGTTCGTTTTTCTCTTGGGGGTCTTACACTTGCTCAGGCTGGTCTTGAACTCATGAGCTCAAAGAATCCTCCTACCCTGGCCTCCCAGAGCACTAAAATTATGAGCATGAGCCACTGCACCTGGCCACCTATATTAAAACTTATTTGTTTGATCAAAAAAAATTTTTTTACAAAAATATTTGTAGTTTATCTGAAATTTAAATTCAACTAGGCACCCCATGTTCTATCAGACAATGCTAGCTATGATGCTTAGCTTATCTTTTTATTACATTCATTCGTCAAAACTTAATATCCATGACAGGAGCAATATATATTTTTAATTATTGCTTTTATTTTATTGTTATACAAGTACTTAATATAAGACCGACCTTCTTAACAGATTTTTGAGAGTAAAATGCAATATTGTTGACTACAGGCATAATGTCCTACAAGAGATCTCCAGAACTTATTCACAGAATTTCTGTTGAGTCCTGGATATCTCTGCAGTCATTTCTCAACACCACACAGACAGGAATATGTCCATCTTATATCCTCTCATCCAAAGGGCCAGAGGATTTCAGCCTACAGGACAAGCTCATCCTCAGAGATCAAAGTTTCTTTTACACTGTAGTTATTCCATGAATTTATAGCAGGCATCCTCAAGCTAGATCAGACCTGATTGCCAGAGAGTTCTCAATGCACGCCAAACACAAATCAAAACCTATGGTTATACCCATTACCCTCCCTATGGTGCATATTTTTATCTATAATAAAAAAAAATTAATTAATTAAAACATAAAACGGACAAAACTTTTGAAACAACCTAATCGAAACTGAAAAAAAAGAAAAGAAAAAGACAATTGGCAAAAACAAAACAAAACAAAACAAAAAAAAACCCCTATGGTTATGTCTAAGGAGGAAATCAGAAGAAATAGGACATATTTACAAAGCAGTAGTATCAAAGGCATCAATTAGGGTCTCAGCAGGAAGAGAAATTAATTAAAAGAAGATTTTAATCAAAAGAATATTTGCAAAAGTGTGAGCAGCTTGAGGGAACTAAGAACACTGATGCATCCAGAGACCATCATCAGCAAGATGCTGTTACTACCCCTAAGTTACCCCTAAGGCTAACTGAAGAAAATAGTGTCATGGAGCTAGCTAGAGCTGGAAGCCTTGGAGGGCCAGGAGCTGTAACCGTAGAGAGACACAGCTGCTGCCAGTGAAGATGTGCCAAGGAGAAAGGAATTGGGGAATAAATCAGATTCCCTCCCCTCCCTACCTTTGATCTCCCTCCAGGGCCTCCTGTTCCTTGTCCTCAAAGAAGCCCCCAGGACAAAGGAGTGGGTGAGGCCAGTGCCATGGAGCAGGAAGCAGGGCAGGGAGCTGAAGGGAACTGGGGGGTGAGGAGCAGGACAAAGGCAGCAAACCCACCAGTATGGGGGTGCAGAACAGAACAGGTGAGAACCTCACTCGTCATGGGTAGCTTCGTTGCCATTTGTTTCCTTAGTTCATTTTTCCCATTACTTTATTATAAAAATATTTAAACAAGAAAGTGAAAGAATTTAGAGTAAACATGTGTATACACACCACCTGAAATACTACCATTAGTATTTTACTATACTTGCTTCATTACATATCTATCCAACAATCTATCCCTCTCTTCAGCCAACAGAAAATCTTGTTTCGTTGACTTTTTTAAATCAAAAAATAAAATTGTATGTATTTATCATGTACAACATGATGTTTTAAAATATACAGACATTGTAGAATGGTGAAATCTAGCTAATTAATAAATGTATTACCTCACAGAGTTATTTTTGTGGTAAGGACATTTAACATCTGCTTGCTTCACATTTTTCGTGAATATAATATTTTGCTGTTAATTCTAGTCACCCTGCCGTACAATAGATCTCTTGAAATTATTCCTATCTAACTGTAATTAAGTATGTTTAGATGACATCTCCCTAGCCCCACTACCAGCCTCTGATAACTACACCTACTCTTTACATCTATGAGATCAGCTTTTTAAAATTCCGCACATGAATTGAGGTCAAATTGTCTTTCTGTACCTGGCTTATTTCACTTAACAGAATGCCTTTCAGGTTCATCCGTGTTGTCTCAATGACAGAATTTCTTTCTTTTTATGACTGAATAATATCTCATTGTGGAATATGTACCACAATTTTCTTTACTCATTCCCTTGTTGATGGACACTTACATTGATTCCATATGTTGGTTGTAGATAATAGAGCTGCAATAAAGATGGGAGTATGAATATCTCCTCAAGCAAGATTTCTTTTCTTTTTTTTTTTTTTTTAGATACGACATATATACCCAGTAGTGGGATTAGCAGATCATATGGTAGTTCTATTTTTAATATTTTGAGAAACCTCCATCTAATTTCCATAATGACTATACTAATTTACATTCCCACCAACAATGTGTAAGGATTCCCTTTCCTACACATCCTTGCCAACACTCATCTTTTTGATGATAGCCATTCGAGCATGCATGAGATAAAAGTTCAGTGCGGTTTTGATTTGCACTTCTCTAATGATTAGTGATATTGAGCATTTTTTCATATTCTTGATGGTCATTTGTCATATGTTCTTTTGAAACACATCTATTCAGATCTTTTGCCCATTTTTAAATCAGGTTATTTGTTCCTTTCTGTTGAGTTGCTTGAGTTTCTTATACAATAGATTTTGGATATTAATCCCCATCAGATGTATACTTTGCAAATGTTTTCTCCCATTCTACAGGTTGTCTCTTCATTCTGTACCAAAGCCTTTTACTTTGATGAATCTCATTTGTCTATTTTTTGCTTCTGTTGCCTATGCTTTTGTGGTCATATGCAAAAATCATTGCATATGAATATTCCTGACCAAAGTCATGGAATATTCCCCTACGTTTTCTTACTCATAAGACTCATAGTTTTGAGTCTTACCTTTTGGTCTTTATTCCCTTTTGAGTTAATTTTTGTATATGGTGAGAGATAAGGGTCTAAACACATTGTTCTGCATGTGGACATCCAGTTTTCCCAGCACCATTTACTGAAGAGACTGGCCTTTATCCATTGCATGTTCATGGCACCTTGTGTCAAAAATCAGTTGGTTTTAATACATGTATTTATTTCTGGGCTTTCTATTCTGTTCCACTGGTCTATGCATCTGTTTTCATGCCAGTACCATGCTGTTTGTTTACTACAGCTTTGTGGTATATATACACCTTTTCTTTTCATCTCTCTCTCCTCTCTCTCTCTCTTTTTTTTTTTTTTTTTCTGAGACAGAGCTGTTGCCCTAGGCTAGAGTGCCATGGTGTCATAGCTCATAGCAACCACAAAGTCCTGAGCTTGAGATCTGCATGCCTCAGCCTCCCAAGTAGCTGGGACTATGGGTGTGTACCACCACTCACACACCTAATTTTTCTATTTTAGGTAGAAATGGGGTCTGGTTCCTGCTCAGGCTAGTCTCAAATTCCTGAGCTCAAGTAATCCACCAACCAAGCCTCTGCCTCTCAGAATGCTAAGATTACAGGTGTTACAGTGGGCTATTTTAAGCTGATAACCCTTATAAATGATAAGTTTGACCATAAAAAACAAAACCCTCTACACTTTAACTCCATTCTCCTCCACATTGTGAATTTTTGGTGTCACAATTTACATCTTTTTACAATGTATTGCATATGCCTTATCAAATGATTGTAGTTTTATTATTTTTAATAATCGTATATTTTTACCTTAATACTATACTTGATCTTACCCAAAAGGCTGAGAAGCAATTAACCTTAAGACTAAAGATGTAAATTGATTTCCATATTGCTATTACAGTATTAAAGTATTCTGAATGTTACTCATTAACATTCTTTTCTTTTAGCTTGAAGAATTCTCTTTAGCATATCTTGTAAGACAGTTCTGGTGATGATAAATTTCCTCAACTTTCGTTTGTGTGGGAAAATCTTTATCCCTCATTTCTGAAATACATCTTTTCTGTGTACAATACTATTGCTTGGAAGTTTTTTTCCTTCAAAACTTTGAATACATAACCCCACTCTCTCTACACCTGTAAGGTTTCTGCTGAGAAATCTGCTGCTAGGCATTTTGGAACTCCCTTATGTTACTTGCTTCTTTTCTCTTGCTGATTTCAGGATACTCTCTCTTTCTTTGATCTTTGACAGCTTGATTATAATATGTCTTTACGTAGTCTTATTTGGATTTAATCTGATTGGTTATTTTTGATCTTTCTATACCTGGATATTTATATTTTCCCCAAATTTGGAAAACTTTCCACTGTTATTTCTTTAAATAAACTTTCTACCCTTTTATCTTTATCTTTCTTCTATTCCCTCTTGAACGCCAATGACTTTTACATTTGTTCCTTTGAGGCTATTCTGTAAATCTTATAAGATATCTTCCTTCTTGTTCATTATTTTTTCTTCTCTAACTGTACACTTTCAAATGACATTTCAATTCATAGATTGTTTCTTCTGCTTAATCAATTTTGCGATGATACTCTCTATGGCATTTTTCATTTTGTTCCTAGTATTTGTTAGCACCAGGATTTCTATACTTGGTGTTTTGTTTTTGTTTTCATTTTATCATTTCTTAAATGTCTCATTCTGGTCATTTGTATTTTTCTTCATTTTTGTTGAATTTTTTTCTTGGTATTTTTTTTTAAAGGATTTGAGCTGCATTAAAACAACTCATTTGAATTCTTTGTCAGAAGTTCATACATATTTACCTCTTTGGGGTTCAGTCTCTGGCACCTTATTTTCTCCATCTGATGATGTCATGTTTCTCTTCTCTGATTGTTTTCAATCCTCATGGCTATATGTCAATGTCTATACATTAAAGAAGTAGGTACTTCAGTGTTTACAGTCCAGCTTTATATGTGAATGTCCTTCAACAATGAGCCTGTCTAGAGATTCTGGGAAGGCCCTTTGTTAAGATCTCTAAGCCCATGACTGCTGAAGACATTGCAGTGCTAGGGGGCCCTTTTAACTGCTGCAGTAGCAAGCTGGAGTCCCATCCCTGCCAAAACTGGTAGAGCACTGGGTTGGAAGCTTATGGCTTCTGAAGCTGATGTAGTGCTGGGGTACTCACTCAAAGACCATGGTACTAAGGCTCGTATAAGATTGGGGCACACCTAAAGTCTACGTCCTTCCTGTCGTTGTGGATTATTTGGAGTCTATGGCTCTCAGATTGGCTGGCAGTGACACAGACTTGAGTCCATTTTGCAAGGGCTCCAAGTTACCAACTGGTGCCAAAGTAGACCTAAAGGCTCATTCCATGGGTATCAGCCTGAGGACAGAGGTCATGGGGATCTGCCCAATGCTGGGTTTTATTGTGGTGGGCCTTGTATTGGGGCCTACCACAATAAAAAAAAAGCAAAGTCCTATACTTACTTACTTCTCTTTCCCCCAAGTTGATAGTATCTCTCTTCACAGTGTGCTGCCTGGGGTTGAGGAAGGGGTGACAAAGATGATGTAAAATGTTCCTCCTACCCTCTTTGAGGTGTTTTTTATTATTATACAATAACTAGGCACAATGGTCTCTCACCTAGTTTCTTATGGAGGTATTTTCATGCATGAATAGTGATTCAGATGATGCTTATGCAGGGAAATAATCACTGGAGAGTCCTGTTCCATTGTCTTGCTCTCCCCTCCTGTCCTACATTTTATTTTTTGATCTCCAGAATAAACTTCCCCCTAATACTTCACCATAATATAATTTTCTGAGTTCATTATTAATTGCCACTATAATACAGTTTACTTTTAGGACATACACACATCCATACACACACACATATACAGATGCACACATCTCAAGAGCCAGCTGATAAATGTTTCAATCAATTGGTTGCTTTCAATAGCACTGTCCAGGAGCATTCATTTTATCAAACATGTCGGTCCTTAAAGAAACAAAGACTGAAAAATCCTTTGCAAACACTCTAGCTTTTGGCTGCTTTGCTTTCAAGGGATTACATAATTGATCTTCATAAGCTAGCCAGGGTCAGCACAATAAAACTGAAGAAGAATGATGAAGAACTGGAGTACTGTTTTACTTATGACCTCATGGTTAGATCTCATTAAGGCAGATAAACTAGCTTTATCCCTTCTCCTGCAACTTGACCTTTTCAATCATACCTCTGATGCCAATCCAACACATGTCTCATTTTCCTTTGGTTTTAAAGACAGATAGGGGAAGAAGGGATGTTGAATATTGGACTACTTTAACCTCTCCTTGTCCACGTCTTTTGATGTTTGAGTAAATGGTATTGCCTTTGCCTCTTAACCTTCAAAGACATGATAAAAAGCAAGTCTAGGGCTGCTCCATGTGTTACCTCAAACCCTACCTGTTCTCTGAGTATTGAAAATGACATATTTCACAGTATGGACTCCATCAGAGTCTCCTTAAAGATTCACAATACCAATAGCCTTTGGCAGCATGAAGGTGGGATTTAAATTACATACTGCTGCAGACTGACTCCCTGAGGCATTTCTTCTCTAAACCATACTGCAGTGTAGGTCTTCAAATATCTGCACAGGTTGAGTGAAAATATTGGCACAAGGAAGTGACACCTTTTCTGTTGAAATTAATTTGGAAGCTAGGTATAGGATCAAATTAATCACACAATGTGAAAACATTTGCTCAAAAGGAAGCCATCATTTTCCATTCCACAGCTGTCTGTGAAGGGTCAGCGAATACTCCATTAGGCAGTGGTGGGTGTACTAAGGTAAAGAAGTCATGTTGCTTTTCTTGACAGAGTTACAAATCTAATAGAAGGCATGAGTCAGGTACAGAGATAACATAATATAAAGTAGAATGGGAAAAGAGAGGGGTGGCTTCCGGGAGTGTACACAAAGATTTCACAGGAGACAGTTGAGCCATGCTTTGAAGAGTCATTGCATTTCCTTGAGCAGAGATGAGGGAAGGATATTTCAAGGGATCAGATCAACATGCAGACAACATTCAGCATTGGGAAAGTGAAGAGAGGTCTGTGGAATAGCAAATAATCTAGCTTGGCTGGAATATAGGTATGTATTCAGTGTGAAGACAAGAAAGTAAGTTAGAGCTATATTAAGACAGACCTCAGATGCTCAATTTAGAGTTTAGAAGGCAGTAGTAGGCCAGAAAAGAATATTAAACATAAGAGTGCCAGGATTAGAGCTGCATTTTAGGAAGATTATTCTGGTAGAGAGTACAATTGAGTCAAACAAAATGGGGAGAGAAAGGACATCATAGAAATAGCATCTTTTATATTTATTCTCTTAATATTATAGTAGAAAAGTTGCTAAGGAACAATTTGATATTCCTACTGCAAATAACCTCCTTTCAGGTAGGAATCCATATAACTTACACCTGAAAATATCTATTACTTCTGCAGTGGTTTGGACTTTTCTTCTTGATTTTGTACAAAGCCCAAAACAAATGTTGTTGGACATTTTTATTAAACTTGAAGTTGACTCTAAGTCTTTCATCAATGACATGAACTTTATGGCTAAGATAGACACCAAAAGTCATCATTTGGGGAAATAAACTCCAAGAATCTATAAAATAAAATTAAGGTAATGAAATTCTTTTCATTCCCATTTTCATGGGTACTTAAGATCAATTAAGTATTTGTGTCAATGTTATCAATATTTAAGGTCACATCAAATGTGAAAAAGCTAACATCTTTCCAACTATGTAAACTCTATAAAACATTATGAAACTAATTAATTAATATGTACTAACTTTGACATGCCCATTATGTACCAAATATTTAGGAATTCATAGGTATATCTCCAGTCATCACATATCTCATTTATCACATAAAATTCTTGTGGTAGGTATTATTAATCTTAAATTTCAGTTGAGAAACATAGGCATAAAGAGACAAAATACTCTATCTGAGATCAGACAGCAATAAAATTTAAAGCTAGAATTCAAACCCAGTTCTGTGTGATTATAGTCTTTTTATAATTCCTTCAAGCTAAAGGGATGTGTATTATGTGTGCAGGTTATAGCTAAGCATATAAATTACTTTAAAATAGCTATCAATGATTGTGTCTTTTTTTCAGTATAGTGGTTTATCTAACTATACCAATCCAGGTCTGGACGACTGCAGTCTTTTTATAATTCCTCCAAGCTGAAGGGATGCATATTATGTGCATAGGTTGTACCTAACCCTATCAATTATTTTAAATATAGCTATCAATAAATTCATCTTTTTTTCAATATAATGATTTATTTAACTATACCATTTGGTAATTCCCAGAACATCAAAGAAATGTTTGAGAAACCAACAGAAAGCCTTGAGACTGGAATGATAAAACTTTGAAATATGCCACATTGATGGTCTAGCAAATATTTTCTACCAAAGAGATTGGTTGAATAGTGAAAGAGGGGATAGAAAGCGTCAAAGCCAGGCTGAGTCATCTGGGTGATCCCTGAGACCTGAAAAGTTTCTTCCATTGGAAACACTTGAAGGATTCTGAGGCTATCCTATAGCTGCTACAACTGCTTTTCAGTTGCAAACAGCTCCAAACTCATCAAGTATTTTGCAAAAGTACCACTTTCCCAGCATATCAACCAGCCAGGAAAATAACTGGAAGAAGGCCCAGGTCACTTTACAGTGTCCTATGACATGTACGGAGCCTTTCTAAGTGAAGCCTGGATGAGGCAGATGTCTTGAACCTGGATGAGGCCAGGTCCCTCCCCTGGTTGCACAGCTAGACACAGGTATATTGTGATGATCACACTCTTACCCATTTGCTGCAGAAACATCTTGGGGTTAATGGGAAGCAACAAGGACTCGGCATTGAACAACCTACATTCATGTCCTGGCTATGCCTATTTCCTTTTTTGCTTAGTCATCTGACCAGACTTCTTTGTGGGGCAAGGATTATGAAAATCAAATGAAATCATTTCTATGAAAGTTCTTTGAAAAGTGTAACAGCTCCAAAAAAATGTATCCATTTATTTTCATTGGGATCAGTCCGCACCATCTTCATCCTCATCAAAGCAGGCTGGGTTGTCTAAAAAAAGCATGATTTTTATATTTTAGGAAGCATCTCTCACTGAATAAATTATTCTACCATGAATAGTCATTTTTTGGTTGAGGGATACAAACAGAAAGAGCTTCTAGGAAACTGCAGGATTAAAAAAAAAGTAGAATTCTAGTTGATGTGCCTTAGAAATTCACTCTATATAATCCACTGGGTAGTTGTGTTGCTTTTAAAAAGTAATTTTTCCTGCTCTTTATAAAATATAGGAAATATATAGAAATATAGCCTGTATTTACTTAGTTACATACATATTTTGGGACCCTACTTGAAATTGACTAAAATCAATCTGACTGCTTAATTTTTAGGTTCTTTGATTAAATTTTGGTGGCCTCCAATAAGTAAAGATAGATAGTAATCAGGTTGTACACAACAATGAAAGCAAATTCTAGGCTAAATTCTACTCCATAAACAAATATCCATGGGCAAGAGGACATTAAAAATTATCATATAACCTGCTCTTATAAATTTGGTGATGTTCTTTGTCCTCTTAAGAACTCCAAAGCACTGTCTCAGAGACAATCTACCACATCTGACTCATTTTCTTCCTGTGTATACAACTGAACTGCATTTCCCAGAACCCTTCCAGACAGACTGTGGCCATGTGATCATGCTCTGATCTGGCATGTAAAATCTCTCACACAATCCTTCCTCTTCACCTCCCACCTTGGAGGTCCATTTTGAAGGTGGTAGCATTACAAGATGGAAATATCTACAAATGGTAAATCTGAGTCAGACAGAATGACTAAGCAGGTCTTCAAGTCACCATTTGGAGGACAGTAGCCTAGGAAGGCCACTCAACCAGGAACATTCACTTTAGACTTAGAATAAATGAAAAGTAAATTTTGTGTCAAGCCACCAAGATTTGAAGTGCATTATTGCAGCAGGTAGTATTAATTACTCTGATTAGTACAAATACCTGCGTGTATCTGCTGAAAGAGCAACATCCATATCCTAATGGCAAGATCAGCAAACCATGGGGGGGAGGGGGTGGTGGCAGGCAAATGAGTCTACCATTACCAGAAGGAAATGCAAAATTGAATGAAGCTGTAGCTCCAATCAGCCATTCCAAAGTAGCTGGACTGCTGGGTTTTCTGGATTCTTACTCTTCATCCACACAAAAATTAAGAGACATGAACAATCTTTCTTTTTTTTAGAGACAGAGTCTCACTTTGTCACTCTCGGTAGAGTGCTGTAGTGTCACAGCTCACAGCAACCTCCAGCTCTTGGGCTTAGGTGATTCTCTTGCCTCAGCCTCCTGAGTAATTGGGACTATAGGTACCTGCCACAATGCGCAGCTATTTTTTTGTTGTTGTTGTTGTTGCAGTTTGGCTGAGGCTGGGTTCAAACTCGCCACCCTTGGCTTATGGGGCTGGCCCCTTACTCACTGAGCCACAGGCACCGCCCTGAACAATCTTTCTAACTAATCATATATTTCATGTATACAATAAACACATTGTATCTAACATAATTAATGCTAATTAACAAACCCTCTAGTGAGAATATTTGATAACATCATCCTAAGTATCATCACAATCACTTTGAACTTCATAATAAAGGTCCTTACATGATAATTAACCAATCCTGGAGTGTGGATTCCTGCCAAGGGCAGAAGAGAAGTTCCAAATATTTAACCACTGGTATGGCACAATCATCAAGAGATGAAAACAGATGTAAACTCTTATGCCAGAGTGGTGCCTTCTAGCCTTAATTACTTCAAGTGTCAACTAAGCTCCCCTACAGTAGAAATTAAAGTAATTCATACAGTCACTGTTTATATTGAAGTATTTTAAAAATAAATCACAGACAATATAACAGGTGCCTAATTCACAGCCATCACCCATTATATTTATTTCTCTGCTCACTCCAAGAATTACAAGCCAAGAATCATGTGATCTATTCCTAAGTGTAAGATTAGATCAATAAAATTAGCCATCTGTCCATGGTAGGCTTTAAACTCAGGTTGCATTTAAGTATTATGTTTCTAACTGCCCAGATGTTACAGAAAAGTGCTGCTGATACAACTCCTTTTGCACAATGTAAACTGTTAAATGGCTAATATAAACTTATTGCACCAAGAAAAAATAAATAGCATCAACATTGCATTCAATGTAATTTGGGATTTTGGGTGCCCTGTCAGCAAACACAAGTGTTAAAATTTAAATTGATCAGGATTTGCAGAGTCAGATAAGAAAGAATTGTCAAGTGTCTTCAGAGGAACGGAGAAAGGGGATACTGGAGATGAGATCAAAGCATAGAAGCCATATCCTTCCTTGGTTTGTCTGGTTAAAGTAATGACAATTCCTATGAATGTTGTTAGATAGTAATATCCTATCCTTATGTACTGTTTCAACTCCTTCAAATAAAGCTTGCTTTATTTTATCTGATTCTTAATAAGCTGGTGGGGATATCTTGGGTTAGTGGGGCTTCCTCCAGCTCAGGAAACATTAATAGGAAGTGAACTGAGTGGGCATGGTAATCTTTCGGTGTCTCTAGAAGTGGCTCTGTAATTACTCCAATCAACTGATCAATGAGCAAACCCTGAATTATTTCTGGACTCACTTTCACTGACTGAAGTGAAGACTTCCACTGACTCCCAGTAACATATCCATCCACACATTTCTTTTTTAGGAACACAAGTTTCCCCCCAATAGATCCTACAAAACTTCCCTCAAGGCAATTGCCAGGCAAAATTGACTTCATTTTCCCAATCAAAATTTAAAGCATGGGATTGACCATTGAGTCTTTCTGTCTGCAAATTAATTTATTTGAAAAAGTTTACAACTCAGTACAAATTAAAACCCATATAATCATACATTAACATGTATGGAAAAAGATAAAATACATGAAATCATACATGTCTACATTTATTACTTCTGATCCCTGGAAATACAGATGATCTTTCATATTTTCCTTCCTTTTTAGATTAAACCATTCCATTTTCTTAAATATTGCCTTCAAACTTCAGTCTTCTAATCCTTTTTAGTGCCCTAGTACATGTATTACCTCGATGAATCTTTCCAGCAAAGTACACAGTAGGTTCTTCCCTGCTCTTCTTATTATAGATGAGGAAACTGAAGCTTCCAGGGCTTATGTAACTTGACTAATGTTACCAAGTAACAAACAAATAAAAAAGTGTCATAACTTGAACCTAAATTTATGGAATAATGAAGTGTGTGCTCTCACCACAGCCTTCCTGCTCAACCAGAAGAAACCAGGCATAGAGGCTGAAAGAACAAGCTAGGGTTGGGGTGGGGATGAAGCAGTGGGGGAGGGGCTGGTACATAGAGGGGCTGGTATAGGGTGGCTTTTGTTAACACCACTGCAGGGTCTCCCTCCTTTGTGCAGCTGAGAATCTATGCAAAGGGCTTCTGGTTAAACTGCAGATGCCCAGAGTAACATGTTGCTGCTAGCAGTCACATCTTGGTGTGGATGAGGGAAGTGGTGTAGCACAGAGTATCTGGGGTGGAAATACCAAGGAAACACAGGCAATGGAGAGCCCAAAGTGTGAGCCGTGAACCACCTGTATTAAGTCACCTGAGGTTATTTTTAAATGTCTTGGTTTGCCCTCTGAAAATTCACATCCACATAGGAAGTTCAGAAATCACTTGGCTGGTCAGAGACCTGAAAACTGCTGAGGCCCGAGAACTGATCTAGACAATGTACCCTCTCCTGGCAGAAATTTGATTCGACTCACCTGAGTCACTCCCCACCATGAGACCAGGGGGTTCTGTAAAAAGCAAAAATCTCCTAGCTCATTGCAGGAGGCTGAAGCCACACTCCAGGGTCTTTCCTCAAAAGGAATGAATACAGTCAACGGAACCAAAGATGGGCTTGAGATGATTCCCCTACAAACTGCCACGGTAGGCTCAGCCTATCTCCTCACCTTGTCCCCTTTTTCTACACCTGAAAAGGTGCACGTCCAGTATGTGCAGTTTGACATGTGGTAACAAACCACAGGAGTCTTGACAAGCTCAAGAGATTTTCTGCTGCAATAATGACCTCACATCATTCATTCACTTGGGAAAAACTAGTCCTGCTTACCCAGAGGTGGGAGAGGCAGGAAAACACTAGGTATCCACAGGACAACCCTCTGGAAACGGAGGTTTCACCTCAGCCTTAGATGCTTGAGTCCTTGTCTTCCAGAAATCTAGCTGTAATTGCTGGACTACTTTTGGGTTGTAGTATGCCCTGAACAGATGGACGACTATTCCCAAAAGAATTCTAAGGTTATTAAAGCTCTGGGCTCTGAGTAAGAAAACAAAACCAAAAACACCACTCAGCTCCTTTCTGGCCAAGCCACTCTTCCCTGAGAAAGAATTCTGAGAAATAAGTCTTGGCTATGTTCAACCACATTTACTTCTGACTATGACTTTGTCCCTTTCCCTAACAGAGAGTCAAAGGGAAGAAAGATAGAGAAAAAGAAAGAGATGGAAAAGATTAAGAGGAAGTCAGACAGAGAGGTGCTTCTTTGTAGGCATTAGATATGATGTAGGAACCAACAAGAGAGGAGGAACAGTGACAGAAGGAAGAGTCAGAGAAATGTTTCTGTCATGGTGTCTGAATTCCTGTGGCCTTTGTGAGCTCTACTTTTCTCCCAAGAACCAAGACAACCTGGATCAACCCTGGAATGAAGAATTGCTGGCTAGAAAGGCCATGGGGAAGGGAATTAGGAAGGGATAACCCCCCAAATGACATGCTTTGGGAAGAGGGTCTGGGCAAGATCTACAAGGGAGCAAGTAGCCCATCTCTTGTGAATTATAGGTTGATCAAGGTGACATTGGGGAAGTAGACCAAGATGATCCCTGACCCCTTAACTTTCCGCTTCATACTAGCAGCAGCAGAAACCATCTAGAGGTAAATGCATCTCTACCAGCTACCAACAAGGTGCACTGCCAACAAGCTAACTCTTGTCTTCTAGAATTTTGCTTTTGCTTTTTGAGTTTCCCTAGATCTTCATTTTAGTTCAGTTATATGAGTAGAGAAATAATGCGGAAGCTGAAAGAAAAAGATTAGATACCTGTATTTTACTAAGAATGACTATGGACTTCCAGATCCTCCAGGGAAAAACTTCAACTCTGAACCTTGATTTGACCTCCCACTGACCCTGGGACCACAGGCAAACTGGACAGACAGGAGGAAAGGCAGGACTCACATCCGGTTCTTCTACTCGCATCCCCTGCGTGAAAATATGAGCAGGACTAGATGGTGCCTGCTGGTGTGGCGCTGGGGCTAGAGGCAGCCTTCCAAGTCAGAGATCACTTTGCCCCTGAGACACCACCACCTCCGGCCACCAAGCATGAGATTTCTTATAAAAGAAAGTCCGAAAATAAACCTTAACTTGTATCTCACACCTCATACAAAAATTGACTCGAAATCCATTACAGACCTAAATGTAAAACATAAAAAGCTTCTAGAATAAAACATAGGGGAACATCTTTGTAAACATGGCTTAAGCTTTAAAACAAAGAAAAAGAAAACAAAAGCCATTAAAAAATGATAAATTGTACTTTCTCAAATTTAAATCACCTTTTTGAAAGACACCATTAAGAAAATAAAAAGTTAAGCCACACACTGAAATCTGATACTTACAAAACACATATCTGATAAAGGACTTGCATCCAAAATATGTAAAGAACACTCAAAACTTAGTAATAAAAAAATGCATCCCAATTTGTTAAAAATCGGCAAAAGATTTAAAGAGTCACTTCACTGAAGAAGAGATTCTGATGGCAAATAAATACACAAAAAAAATGTTCAATATAAATAGTCATTATGGAAATTCAAATTACAGCTGGGAAGAGACATTATTATGCACCTGTTATAATAGCTAAAACAAACAAAAAACCAGCTGTACCAAGTGCTATGGAGTATTAGGAGCAACCAGAAAGTTCATTGTTGCTGGTAGGAGCGTAATATGGTGCAGCCACTCTGGAAAACAGTTTGGTGATTTCTTCTGAATGTCAACATATACCTGCTCCCACTTCTAATTACCAAGAAAAATGAAAATATATATTCACCCTAAGACTTATATGTGAATGTATGTAACAACTTTATAATAGCCCCAAACTGAAAACAACCAAAAAGTCTGCTACTAGCTGACAGTTAAACAAACTGTGGTAACCTACGGTCTGTAGTGGAACACTACTTAGCAGCTATAGAGGAACAAAACTACCGATGTATATAACAACCAGGAAGGATCTTAAAAACATTATGCTCAGTGAAAGAAGGACAACACAAAACACAACATTCTGGAAGAAACAAAACCAGAGAACAGAAATGAGATCAGTGGTTACTTGGTACTGGGAAGTGAGTAGATTTTCTACAAAGGGACACAAGGTAATATTTTAGGGTAATGATAATGTTCTGTGCCGTATATTTCAATTGTGGCATTAATTCCATTATTGTATATGTTTGCTAGAAATCATCAAGCTGTATCCCTAAAAAGGATGAACTTTATTAGATGTAAATTATACCTCAATAAATCTGACTTAAAAAATTATAGGAAGTGCAAGAGTTACCAGTCTGCCTGTGGGAATACAAGTGGCTTGTTGCATGCTGTTTTCCCAGACGTGTGTTACCCACGCCCTTCTTCCTATCCATGGCAGAAATCCATCCTAGGCCTCCATGGCCTAGTGCAGTGGTTCACATTGGAGGCTGAGGCAGGTGAACTGCCTGAGCTCACAGGTTCAAGACCAGCCTGAGCAAGAGCGAGACCCCTTCTTTTAAAAATAGCCAGGTGTTGTGGTGGGTGCCTGTAGTCCCAGCTACTCGGGAAGCTGAGATAAGAAAATCACTTGAGCCCAAAAGTTTGAGGTTGCTGTGAGCTGTGACACTACAGCACTCTACCAAGAGCAACAAAGTGAGACTGTGGGAAGGAAGGAAGGAAGGAAGGAAGGAAGGAAGGAAGGAAGGAAGGAAGGCAGGCAGGCAGGCAGGCAGGCAGGCAGGCAGCTGTCCCCTCCTTTTCCTGGTGGACTCAGGGAAAGGAGAAGTGCTGGGCTGGAGACCGCTCAGGAGGGTAGGAAGTCTGGGTACCACAGATTGAAGCTCAGCTTCTGATGTTAACACAGGCAAGTCAATCACCCTCAGCCCAGATGCAAAATGAGGGTTTTTCCTTCCTTCTGACAAATATGTTTCCATATCCTGAAAGTCTTGGTAAATGACAGGGCCCTATACTGTTCTCATACTTCAGAGGCCCCCTCTCCTACCTCCAGGTACTGGACTGGATCTCCTGGCCCTCACAAGCCCCAAGAGTTCAACAAGAGAAGCAAGTGGTCCATCATCACCCCACAAGGCTACACCCCTTTCTAATAAAGGAGGTCAATAGATAGTAGCTTCCAAACCTCCATGTTAGTATTCAACACACTCTCTTTTCTTTGGAGGACTGGGCAAATCCCACATATAAATGTTTACGAGCAGCTGCCCACACAAACAGCAGGGATGACACCATCTGCCTGGCCTGCAGGAGTCTGTCTCATGGGAGCCCCCCACCTTTAGCCTTGAGCAGGACACCCTACTAAACAGGCTACATACCTCTGCAAACTGGGCAGCTATGGGCTCAGTCTCCAGTCCTGAATATCAGAGCCTAAATTCCCATCTCATCACTTACTAGTTGTGTAACTTGGGGTGAGATAGCCTCACTTTTCCCTTTAGCAAAACAGGGATAATAACAGTCAGTACTCATGTCACAGGGCTGTTGGGTTGATTAAATAAGCACATGTCAAATTCCTTAGAATAGTGTAGCAAGCACTTAGTTATTATGATTTAATTTTACTTAATTTGAATAGGGCCCTGGCCCCATATACCGAAGGTGGTGGGTTCAAACCCGGCCCCAGCCAAACTGCAGCAAAAAAATAGCTGGTCACTGTGGCAGGTGCCTGTGGTCCCAGCTACTCGGGAGGCTGAGGCAAGAGAATTCCCTAAGCCCAGGAATTGGAGGTTGCTGTGAGCTGTGATGCCACAGTACTCTACCCAGGGTGATAAAGTAAGACTTTGTCTCTAAAAATAAAACAATAATGATAAATAAATAAATAATTTTACTTAATTTGAAAACCAGCATTTCTTGTGAGACTTAGAAAATGCAGAGATTTCTTTATTAATTGTTCGATTCCAGAAGAGCAGCTTAGTGTAGAGAGAATGGTTGCTTGTGTTAGATCCAAATTAGACTCATATTTATAGTTGTTATTTGTTTTTTTTTCTCACCAGAAGTAGGTTGGGATAGGGAGTTTTGGGGTTAATTTTGAATTCAATACTTCTCTAACAAACCTGTACTTATCAAAAGTACACTTAGGAGAGTGAGAATATAGGAATGGTTATTCAAGTAAAACAAAACTTCTCTAATATGCCTGCATGGTGGCCATGCTGCCTTTAAAGTACTATACATGAACTAATTTCTATTGAGGTACAAAGAAATCCCCATATGGATGCAAGCAGGATTTGCTGGTGTCTGGGGAAGATTATAAATTAGCTGGTTACTGTTCACATCAGAGCCAAGCAGGACACATTTAGTTTTTAATCTGGACCAATTTTCCGGATCAAAATCTAAGCTTTCCAAGGGATGTAAATGAGCCCAGGAGAAAAATTTTCCCTAAAGTTTATGAAGTAGCTGTCATTTTAATCTGAGCCGCTTTCCAACCTGAGAGCCAGTGTCTGGATAAAATTATACAGTAATGAAAAACTCTTCTAGGCTGAACCTAGTCTAAACACTCTTTCTACCTCATATTTATGCAATTATCAAATTTGATCTGCCAGAATATTTAAAAGGTAGAGTTTCTACAATCAAAACCCTATCTATGCTTCAAGTAAAATCAAAGAGGTCAACATGGCATATTCATGGTGTGAGTATTAGAATGAGACCCTAAATAAACCATGTAAAAAATATTTTCAGGAGAGCTACAAAAAATGAGAAAGGAAATACTGTGAACTACATGAGCAGTTTTAGATAGCAGGCTTTTGTAAAATACTTTTGAAAATTCTGCTTAAATGAATTCAAACCTGTCCTTAAAAGAACATTGCATACACTGCTCAGGCTTAAGAACTACAGGTATAATTATGCCTTGTTCAGAAATTGTGACTAGGTGGTTTTATGTGAAAAAACCTGCAGAATGCATTTGATCATGATGTGATTATCTTAAGGAGGAAAGTTAGAAAGACGCTCTTCATAGAATTCCTTGAAGGTGCATATGTGTGTGTGCGTGCAAGAAGAGAAACAATTTAATATACTACTTTTAAGTGCCGCTATTATATCCAAAATGAATTAGATAGTGCTAAATGGAATGGTTCATCATTTAAGTGTGGTGCAGATGATGATAATGACCCTAAATTTCAAGGCTGGTAACAAGGAGCTGGTGATAAGAGATACAGCCTGCAGGCTGTAGGGTGTTTCCGGAGCTGAAAGGCAACAAGTCATATTTCCAGAGAGAGGAAATCCCATGTGAAAATGTTCAAGCAGCAAAATAGGAACCTGCTAAGACTATGTTCCTCGCTCTCTGATAAACTGTCTTTGGTTTGGCTCTTTCTCATAGAAACAGTTGTGAAGACAAACTGCGCTTTCTGTGAGGTTCTGCAGACTGCATTCAAATAAAGTTTATTGTTTTCTATTGTTCCTAAGATATAATTAATCCCATAAGACAACCTCGCTTACAAAGTAAGCTAAGAAAAAACAGATTTTTCGAAATTCTAAATATGGTCCCAGAAAAGAATAAAAATCGTTATTCAGGAAACAACGTTTAGAACTTCATGTTTTAGAATGCTCTACTTTGAATAACCTCACAAAGCAGGCTGAGTCAAAGTAGACAAAAATACAGGAAGACCTTTTACCTATATAACTAGAAGAAACACAAGTTATTGTGGTTCCAAGTTTTCCCCAATATAGCCTATTATGCATACATCTTTGTTTAAAGAGCAAAGACAGGAGTTAAAACACTGGGAAATTAACTCTGGGTGCTCTTTTCAAAACAAATGGCCCCAGAATGGAAGAGGATCCTAACAGCAGAGTCCACATCCCTACATGGTGTGTGGGCAGGACGGGAGATCAGCAGAGGCAAACCTGCGGACAGTTAACAGGAAATGTCTGGGCTCTGGACAGTATGAATCCAATAAGATGTTTAGAGACATCCCCGCACAGTTGCAATCCTCTGTAATTGAGACAGCTTGATCGCTGCCCCGACTCTCAGCTGTGTTCAGAGACAGAGACCACCGCCTCTACTGTGTCTGGAAAATTGATCATTCTTTTAACAAACAAATATCCCTAGAACCGGCTGGGCTGGGGGGAGGGCGAGGCTGGCGTCTGTCTTCAGCTCTGGGCTGAGCTGAAGCGGGTTAAGGTGACGTGGGGCAGGGGACAGAGAGGCTGAGCGCTGCCCGCCCTGCGTCCTTGCGGAGTAGCTGGACCCCGGCTCGGGGCGTGGTGGCCGTGGGCGGACTGAGCGCCTTACCTGATTTTCGGAGAGCTGCCCGGAGCGACTCAGCGCAGGGTTGAAGGCTGGAAGCCAGGAGCAAGAGCCCGAGCAAGATGTCTTGTATTAAATCCATTTCACTGGCGGCGCCTGCAAAGTTTCTCCAAGTCCCGGGCGCACAGGGACAGGGCGTCTCCGGAGTGGGGGGCGTGGGGCCCGCCGCCCGGGAGGATTCACTGTTGGGGTGAGGAAGTGGGGGGCTAACGGGCTGGACCAGGGACGGCAGGGGAGTAGGAGGAGGCAGGACAGCAGCCGGGAGGTCGGCGAGGGGGAGTGAAAGCGGGCTTCCTAGCTGCAGGGCGTCGGGGGTGGGGGGAGACGGGAGGGGGCGGGGGCGACGGGGGCTACCGACTGGGAGGGACCGGCCCGGGGATGAAATTACAGGCGAGTGCAAGTGAGAGGGGCAGTCCTTGAAACAATTCACTCCTCGCCCACCTCGGGGCAGGCAGCCAGCCCCTCACTCCCTCCAGTGACCGGCCCCCTCCCCCGTTCAGCCTGTCCCTGCTGGTGACCTAGATTGGGGCTGGGAGGGGCCGACTTCAACCACGAGAGATGCAGGGCAGGGTTTAAGTGACCGCGAGTCCAGGACCCTCAGCGACTCTGAAGTCTTGGGGTGCCTCCCCTTCCCTTGGCTGGACCCTCCTCTACCACACCCTCTAAGTCGCGTCCAACTAGCCCCGCGACTTTCCTAACACCTCAAAGGCCCCTTCCGTCTGTCCAGCGCGCTGGAGAGGATGAAAGGGGCGGGGGCTGAGATTTGCGAGTGGAGTGGGGGTGAGAGAAAGGGGGCGGGACGGCGGCGCCGTAGCACTAAGAAGACAAATGGGATTTAAGGCGCGCAGATGGAGAGCTGTGGCCAGGCGGCTCAGACCCGGGCGCCAGGTGGAGATTAGGGCCTGGCGCGAGGAGGGAACCGGCCCTTCCCGGCAGAGCAAGCTAACTTGAGACCCTCGGGGGGAGGAGATGAAGCTCCAGGTTAAACCCGCGTCTGGGAGGGACGCAAGCTCCAGCACCCTGGGGTAGCGAGCGCACCCGTGGAAGGGGGCGCCCGTCGTCTGCAGTGGGGTTGGGGACGGGGCGGGGGTCCTGGTCACTGATTACGGGATCGGGGCTCCTGGGTTGGCTCCGACTGGAGAAAGACGCCTTCTCTTCCTCTGAATTTCCTGCTTTAGAACTTGGTAAACTCCTTTTGCCGGGTTTCAAAGTAGTGCGCCTGAGAGGAGAGACCCTGGGACCCGAGTCCCATCGCTTACTGGCGTTCTGACCTCCAAGCCAGCGAGAGGAACAAGCAGATACAATAAATAAACGTAGAAGGAGTCCACTGAAAGGGAAACACAGCCCTTGCCAGCTCTCGGGGAAAGATGAAAGGCTGGGGAAGTGCCCTGCAGGGGAAGTCTGCAGTCACTAGCCAGAAGCCTGCGCGCCCTCAGCCCCACCTTGCAGCGTAGCCAGGGCACCGTGGGCGTCCAGGCGCGTTGTTGTTAACCAACCTTCGGGAGAGAGGGAGGGAACAGTGTTATCTGATATGTTCCCTTCCCCCAAAGATTTCTAGTCCTATTTTAAGGATGAAGTGTCCCCTGGCCAGAGGGTTTGTAATGTGCTCAGTCTTGTCAGTTAGCAAAGCTGAAACTTTGTTCCCTGGGCGTTTTCAAGTGTGCTACTGTCCACTTAAACCCGAAGTCCACTCCGACTTAAATACTTGGAAGTCTTAATTGCGACACCAAAGATGGAGCAGAAAAGTCTGGGTAGAACTATGCTCTTCACTTCCAAGGTGAGCACAGAACTAGTCCAGAAAGCTAGGCAAATATGAAAAGATTGCAGAATCATAGACCCTTACCGTTATTAGGGCCCCTGGAGGTCATCTAGGCCCCGCCTCCATGCCCCCCAGGAATCTGCTTTCAGCATCTTTGTCAGGCCATGCCACCTCCCTTTGAACTCTACCTCTTATCAGAGAGCTCCAACCTTGTCACCAGCCTGGAAGTTGCTGGACAGGTCTCCTTAAGAGAAAATTACTTTTACCAAACTTAATGTGGCACTCTGAATCAAGAAAGCATTGCAATACAGATACCTCTCCTACAGGTTCTGCTCTTTCCCTCCCAAAAATGACGGTCCCTAATGCAAAAACTGTAAGTAATAATTATGATTATAATTATCAATATTTGGGCTACCATTTATGTAACATTTTCTATGTACCAGACCTTCTTTGGAGAGCTTTTTAGTCTCAATAACAACCATACTAAGTAGGTATTTTTATTAGTATTATCCCCTTTTACAGATGAAAATATGGAAGCACGGAAAAGTAACTTGCCCAAAGTCATGCATCTTCCAAGAGGCCATTGAATTTGAGCGGTCTTCTAGAGTCCAGGCTCTTAAGGAGACAAGGAGGAGAGCTGATGATCAGATCTGGTGTTTAACCCTAGGCTCTGCCTATAGTGTACCTTGGTAAGATGAATGGTCTATATGAAACAATCACTCAACTCCAACTTAACAGCACCATCTAATCTATTTTTACTCTGAATATGCCCTTTAAAGAGTTGTCCATTACAAATTTTGCAAGCCTGGGTTGCAGCCTTTTTGCTGATATCTCCTACATGTGCCCATGTGTGCTTATCATCCTTGGCCCCAAGACTCCCATTTTTTGTAGATGGCCATAAAGGATTTGGGAAACAGGCGTGGTTTCTTTAGAAGCCTCTTTTATTTCTTCTTTGGAGGAGTTACTTTTGATAATATCATCATGCTTTACTTTGGAAGGCCTCCAAATTCTCTGGCTCCTCATGCCATTGAGGTAAGACCTTCATGAAATCTGTTTGTTTCAAATCTATGGCACATGTTAGACTGAACTTATTCCCTTCCTTTGTAATTTGAATCAATCCTCGGAGGCTCCCTTTCCCTGCGTTTGGACAACCAGCTTACAGAACTTGTAAACCTGACCAATGACAAATGAACACTTGCCTGTCATTCTCTTCCCGGCTTCTGGGAGGAAGGAAACTAAAGAAGGTGAAAAATCTTTGAATGTTTCATTAAAAAAAAAAAAAAAAAATCTGTTCAAATTCACTTGAGGTCTAAACTCAATTACTAAGGTCATCAGCAGAAGAGTGACCTGTCTACTTTTCCCATTATCATGGAAGAGAAGTCTGACTTTTGCTCCATGGAATATATTTGGAGGCTGTTAGAAGAAAATAAAGACTAAATTATCAATTATAGAATGGTTTAGCAAGACCCTAAATGAGAGTGAAAAGAGACAACAGCTAAGAATCATCTTTTGATTGAATTTATTTTCCTTAATTGGGTGTATGTACATATCAAATTTGTAATGTGTACTAGTTAGAGTGTACAGTGAACAATGTTTCCTTTTGCCCCTTATTCACTCAAAAGCAACCACTATTTCTGTTTTTTTGTAGAGATACTCTATTATTGATTGTATATACACATATATACATATCTAGTGTATACATATATGCTAGAAGATATTCTATGTATTATTGATACATATACATACGTGTAACACAAACAGGAGTATCTTCTACACTTTCTTTACCTGAAGATCCTTCCAAATCAGCATATATAGATCTGTCTCCCTCTTCCTGAGTAATATTCCATTATGTGATATATAATTGATTTGTTCATCTTCTGTTGCTTACAACTTTATTATAAACAACACTGCAGTGAATAACATTGAATGTATAACAGAGCTCACATGTTACAGTAGCCTATTGAGTTCATTTCTAGACTAACCATTGCTTGGTCAAAGTGTAAATGGCTTTTTTTTTTTTTTTTTTTTTTTTTATAGAGAGAAAGATTCAAAATTTATGGCCCTTTGTTATTGTGCCGTGCCATAAAAAAGAACACACAAACCACAACCACCTGGGCTTAAGCGATTCTCTTGCCTCAGCCTCTCGAATAGCTGGGACTACAGGCGCCCGCCACAATGCCCGCCTATTTTTTTGTTGCAGTTTGGCCGGGGCTGGGTTTGAACCCGCCACCCTCGGCATATGGGGCTGGTGCCCTACTCACTGAGCCACAGGCGCCACCCGTGTAAATGGCTTTTTAATTGTGATGATTTGGCCAAATTTCCTCCCAAGGAGATGGTAGTAATTAATACTCCAACAAGCTATAAATGAGCTAAACTATTTCCATAAATTTTTGCCAACATAATATCTTATTAAGCTAAAGCTATGATATGATGTACATGTTACTATTTAATAGACACAATATATAAAAGTATGCAGACAGCGTGTCACTTGATAAATTATATTAAAGTGAACATACTTATAGAACTACTGCCCAAATCAAGAAATAGGACATTACCAGCAGCCCCACAAAGCCTTCCTCATGTTTCCTCTCTAGAAGAATATATTTTTGAAGAGGGATGAGGAGAATCCAAACCTCTCTTTACTTTTAATTGAAATACACGTTTGTAAACACTCTCCCCACTCTTACATGAAACAAACATTGAGGCTGAATCCTATTATATGTATGACCCTGTACTAAGAACAGAAGTAATACGTTAAAACATACAATGTTTTTTTCACTCAAGACTGCAATTTTGTTGGAAGCAGAAGACAGTTGCCCAGCCAATTTTTCTATAAATCAGAACAAAGGAAGTCCTAAGTAGGAGTGCAAGCAGCCTGCTGTTGTGTGGAGTGACATAGACCCTATGTTCCTAATGATAACATATATGGTAATATGCTACAAAATACATAGCCATCTGCCATGTACTGAGTTAGCCTCCCCTCCCCAAAATTCAAATGTTGAAGGTCTAACTCCTAATGTGACTGTATCTGGATATAGGGACTTTAGGAGGCTTTAAGAATAAGATTTTAAGAGGTCATAAGGACAGGGTTTTAATCTGGTTGGACTGTAGCATTCTGAGAAGATGAGAGAGATTTCTCTGTCTCTCTCCACTAGTGTCTATTCATGTCTTTTATCCATTATTTAATGGGTAATTGAGTTGTCTAACTATTTCTTATTGATTTGTAGAAGTTCTTTATATATTCTGGATACAAGTCAGATGTGTTTTTTGTTGAGATTGGATATTTACATTGACAATATTTTTCCCACTCTGTCTTATGTTTTAACTCTTAATGATGAATTGTAATATATAGAAACCTTAATTTAATGTAGTACGGTTTATTAATTTTTTTCATCTATGGCTAACTCCTTACTCCAAAGTCACAGAGACATTATCCCATTTTTTTCAAAAACTTTTTTGCTTATGTTTCACATTCAGATCTGCAATAGATTTTAGTGTATGATGTGAGGCAGTGCTTGTAGCCTTTTCACTGCACGTTCCTGCCTTTTTTAGACATGGGCAGCTGCATCTCCACAGGGAGGAGGTGTTTCCAGGATCTGGCTTCTGTAGTGTATCTTTTCTTCTACGAGTGTTAACCAGGTTAAGGGTCAAGGATGAAGCTGGGCAGAGAGAGCTCCATGATGGCAGACTAGAGACATCTCTTCCTTAGCTGCTCCAGGCCACTCTAACACCCAAGCACAGAGACAAGGAAGATTAAGGAGAAGGAGGAAGCAAGTGAGAGGAGGAAGGAGGGAAAGGAAATGAATAAGAAGAAAACATAAATAAGGAGGAAACAACAAAAAAATTCTGGCAACATGAAAAACCAGAACAGATTACCCACCCACCCACCCCCAAAGGATCATGAGGCAGCTACCACAAAGGATCTCACCTATAAAGAAATTCTGGAAAGGACAGAAAGGAAATTTAGAATATGGATGGCAAAAGGATAAAGCTAGGACTGCATGTCTTCCTTGGGATAAGTTGAGTAGATAACCACCCTGCATCATACATTTGGAACAAAGTCCCATGTGTTTACAACAAAGCCTATCTGTCTGAAAATAGCTCACTTATCTCAAGATCTTCTTGAAATTTCTGCCATTAGAAATATTTTTATGGGTTCAAAGTATAACTTATTTATCACTTACACCCTTCTATTCCAAAAAAAAAAAAAGCATGAGAAAGAGATAGAAGGGAGATGGTTTAAAACATTTTGCCCATGTGGTCCCTCTTAAAATGAGTGTATTTTTCCTGAACAGGAAGGAAGAGCACATTTTGTAAGAACTAATTTATTATCTGATTTTGCTGTCACCTAGGATAGCAACTCCAGGGTCGGCAGAAGGTAGAATTTATGAGTTTAATAGTGATTTGGAAAGAGGAAATTGGTATTGGTTGAGGTTCAGAATGTGGGATAGCTTTGTAATAGTGAAACCCTGGGAGTGACAAACATATCCATTGCTAGAGGAAAGACTGGTGAAAATACACTGTGGAATACAACAGAGCACTATCCAGCTATTCAAAACGTAACAGGGCTTAGAGCTCCATGTGCTAACATGGACAAAGTGAACCAAATTGAGAGCAGAGTGCATGTGTTAACAGAGTGTGGGCGGGGGTGGGATGTCTGGGATAAATAAGGAGAAATTAGCATTGTAGGTTTTTTGGGGTTTTGTTGTTGTTTTTGCTTATGCTTTTAATTGTAAAAATGTCTTTATTAGGGTTAGAAAGAAAAAAAAAATGAATGAATTTTAAAAGAGCATAGGACAATCTAGGTAGAGTGCTTGGTGGGATAGCAAGAGTAATGGGGACTGAGAGAGAAACCCAGAGAAGAGATACAGGTCCTGAGCATCTGAGGAGGAGAGGACAGAGAGCTGGAGCCAAGCACTCCCAACAGGGAGCTGGCTATGAAAAGCAGACATCACAAATATGGGATTCTGGCTGGAGCTGCCAGATTGAGTAAGTAAGAAAGTGAACAAGGAGCTGCCATCTTCCTGGAAATACGGGGACACCCATGTCTTGAAGATGCTGGGGATTCTCTAGGGTTACCTGACCTCCAGCCTGCCGTGAACTACATAAAACACCCTGAAGTGGTCACGTGCAATTGCATACCACAGTAAAAGACACCTCTTTAGAGAGCCGACACGCACTCTCAACACACAAGGCTTCTCTGTGAAATGACTCAGCAGCAAGGAAATCTCCAAGGACTAAAGGTCAGGAGACCTTCACTCTAGTTCTGTCCCCATCACTGCTGTCAGTGAGACTTTGGTGACCCATCAACCTCTCTCGCCTCTATTTTTCTCTTCTATAAAATGAAGATATTGGAAAGAATGTCATCTCAGGGATCTTAATCTCAGCTTCCACGAAAGACCTGCTTTGTTTTTTCCCGGACAGACAGCTGTCACTTGTTAAAAAGAAGTCTCATAAAAGGTTTATTCTCAGAAAAACTTTGAGGTTAAAAAGTAAGTCTCTTGCCAGAAAAAGAAAAAAAAAAAAAAAAAGAAAGAAAGAAAAGAAAGCAAAATAAAATGCAATATTTAATACACACACACATATACACTGAAATAGCAGAACGAAAGCAATTCCTTGCCTCTCAGAGGGCTGTAGGAAGCAGGGTTTCCAAGCAGGCCACATCCAGTCCACCCAGACAGCGGAAATGGGAGGCGTGATACGAAGGGCAGGGAAGGCCAGTATTGAGAGGTGAGCGTAGGAAGTGGAGGAATGCTGGCTCAGTTTCTAGGTTATTCCATGACGGTGCATTTAAATGCAGATTTTCCGATGTTAAGGGAAAAACTGAAAAGAAGCAAAAGGCCCGTGTTTCAGTCTGAGCTTGATTCTGTTTTCATTTGTGTGTTTCTTAAGGGAGGAAGTGAGAAGGAGAAGGGGACTGAAAGACTTGAAGGTATGGTCTGATCAGTATGTGTCCCCAAGTCAAAGGTGTCAAGTAGGTGAAAAATGGATTAGCTGGCGTCCTCAAACTTTTTAAACAGGGGGCCAGTTCACTGTCCCTCAGACGGTTGGAGGGCCGGACTATAGTTTAAAAAAACAAACTATGAACAAATTCCTATGCACACTGCACATATCTTATTTTGAAGTAAAGAAACAAAACGGGAACAAATACAATCACACCGCCTCATGTGGCCTGCGGGCCGCAGTTTGAGGACCCCTGGATTAGAGGAAGACCTGGTTGGTACCAGCCCTGGGGAGGAAAGAGTATGAGAGAAAAGGGTTCAAGTAAGAAGTTGTGTGGTATGTCAGGATGGGAATGCTGGTGGGAGGAAATAAGAATGGAAGAGTTTCATGTACACCATGGAATACTATGCAGCCTTAAAGAAAGATGGAGACTTTACCTCTTTCATGTTTACATGGATGGAGCTGGAACATATTCTTCTTAGCAAAGTATCTCAGGAATGGAAGACCAAGTATCTAATGTACTCAGCCCTACTATGAAGCCAAATTACAGCTTTCACATGAAGGCTATAACCCAACTATAGCACAAGACTATGGGGAAAGGGCCAAGGAAGGGGAAGGGAGGGGGCAGGTTTTGGTGGAGGAAGGGTAATGGGTGGGGCCACATCTATGGTGCATCTTAGAATGGGTACAGGCGATGGCACTAATGTACACAGCTATGATTTGACAATAAAAAATAAAAATAAATAAAAAATAAACAAAATCCCTAAATTTATTACCTTACCTAAAAGGATGCACATTTTTTCTAATTGCCTCTGATTTTTCTAAGTCAAATTCTGTTCCTACCAAAGTAATAGGCTGAGTGCTCCTTTGGTATGTTTCTGGCTTCCGAAACTACTAATGTAGGTTAGATTTTCCCCTTAGAATATTAATTCCTCACATCTAGGGTGATACTTCCTCCAGCCTGGAAGTGAGAAAGAAGTACAAAGTCAGAGAGACTCATGAACAACTGTCTTGTGCTTTGATGTCATGTTTCCCAAGCCAGAGGCTACAGACTGTCAGAATAGCCAGCCTGCAGGCTGCTACCCTTCATGAGTAATAAAGCTCTCCATTCCAAATTTATGGACCTCATAATTCTTCAGCTGACACTCCTGTAAGAGGGGCTCAGTCTCTGGCCACAGTTCATGCTCCTCCATGGGGACCAGGGGAGACCACGATGGTGCTATCAGGAGTCAGAAAGGCCCTGCAGTCTGTGGGATAGACACAGATGTATCTGCCTGGTGGCCCTTAACTGCCCCTTAGATATTCTTAAAAAATAAATAAATAATCACTGAACAGACATTCTTGGTTGCAAAAGTTAGAGGGAATGATTCAGGTCCGTTGAATTGGCTAGTGAATGCCACATGTTCTCACCGGTAAACAGGTGCCGAGTGATGCCATACCCACATGTATCGTGGTGTAAATGTTACCAGAAACTAAGAAGGGAGAGTGTGGGCAGGTGAGGGATAAACACACACTTATTGGGTTCGATGTACACTTCCCTGGTGACGGGCATACTAAAAGCCTTGACTTCAGCATTATGCACTTCATCCAGGTAACAGAAATACGTGTACCTCCTTAATATTTTGCTATTGAAATAAGTGAAACTCAAATTAGCTGCTGAAAATAAGGTCCTTTCGTTACTTATGACATAAGAAAGGCTAAGTCAAAGAAACGTTAGCTACAGCTATTCACACCCAAACAACAAACTGACCCAAGGAAAAAAAATTCTTGAAAGCAATTATATAGCATGTCAATAAATGTAATATTTCTTTTCATATATTCTCTGAAAAGTGTTAGCATGAAGCACATGGGAGGGGTACTTCAGACTTGTCCCAAGAAGGCATCACACACACCCAGTTCTGAAGGAGAACAAAGGTTGAGGGTACTAGCCCTGAGAGCAAAGCTTGACAGTCTCAGCATCCAACAGAGATTCTTGGTTCCAAGAGTCAGTAGATAGAATATACAGAGGGACATAAATAAATGATGATTTTTGTGGGACAAACATGACTCAGTTTGTTGTTGCTGTTATTTCTAACATGACTATATTGTAGCCTTCGAAAGCTAGAGCATATCAAACTCTCTTTTCTTTTTGTAAATGCAATCTAATTTTTCCCACCAACTGGGTTATTTCTGAGCCATTGACTATGAATGCTGTGGGTCTTTTACTGTCTATGACTGATATCTAAACAATATTTTGTTTCAGGATATCCATGTTTAAATTTATTTGTTTGATTTGTTGTGTTTTTAATGGCTGTTTTGAAATATACAAACACAGATTTTTCAAGAAATGGTCCCCTAAGAACAAACCAATGCTTCCTCCTTAGAAACAACGAAACCTTGGGTTGTTCTCCAAGTAAAATTTATTGCATCCACATTTGCCAGCTTGAAGCTGGATATTTTTATCAACACACACAGGTGAAAAATCAAGATGCAGCAGCAGCTCATCCACTGGGATTAAGAGCTAAAATGCAATTTGATAAGATTCCCAGATATTCCATCACCTGCCTCTAGCTCTATTTGGCAATACTTTTGAAAAGTCTGAAATGCTTGTTAGCAAAGTGTCACACAGATTCGACAGGGACTCAAATTGTCTTTGTGATTTTTCATTCTTTATTTATTCCTTGGATTTCTATGACTGTGCCCATCTCTGACTCTTTGAGAGGCACACACACACACACACATGACTTTCAGCTAAATATTCAAAACAGCAAATAACTGATACTATTAAAGATAAAAGCCAAGATAATAAAAAATATATCTTGCATTCTTTCCATCTGGATATGCTCCATGGAAAAAGGATTTCAGGCTCAACTGTAATCTCACAAACATGGCCATAGGATCCTATTATTGTAATGAAAGGAGGTCATCTCTGGAAGCTATAAATCCAGACTCAAGTATTCCTTCTTCTTAGAAAATTTTTCTAAACACCACAACTTTGAGACCTACCAAGGGTCACCTCCTTCGGGGAGACTTCCTCTGCTTTAATGATCCTTAGAATTTTTTTTTTATTATTCCTAGAATTTGTTGAGATACTGACTTTTGTCTTAGTTTCCTGTTTTAACTGATGTTTAAAGTCTAGGAAATGTTAAAACATAATTTTTTCTATTCCTCCTTGTATAGGGAATCCCCAAGACCGTTTCAAGTTTTGGTGACTCACAAGGATTTCTCGCAGGACTCAGTGCAGTGTTGTATTCAGACCTGATATTTATTAAAGCCAAAGGAAACAAAGCAAAATCCACAAAGGGAAAAGGCATATAAGGGGAAGTGCCAGGAGAACCAGAACCAGACGCAAGCGTCCAAAGTCCTCGCCCCATGGAGTCACACCAAATGCACTTAATTCCTCCAGCACTGAATTGGGACAACAGATGTGAAGCATTGTCTACCAGTGAAGTGCATTAAAGACTCAGAACACAGTGGGACTCGTCTCATAGACACCCTCTGCCTCTGCAAAAATTCCAGAGGTTCAAAAGCAAAACAAAACAGGTGTTCAGCAAAAGTCAAATCTGTTTGCATGAGCAAATTAGGTACAGTGAGCCACTTTTACTAATTAGAAAAAGTGGGAACACTTCCAAACTGCAAGTTCCAAGTTCCCAAACACCAGCTGAGGGCCTCTCTCAGGATAGCAAACACAGGACCCCTTTTTTGGGGGGACAGAGTTTCAAGCTGTCACCCTGGGTAGAATGCTATGGCATCACAGCTCACAGCAACCTCAAACTCTTGGGTTTAAGCGATTCTTTTGCCTCAGCCTCCCAAGTAGCTGGGATTACAGGCACCTGCCACAATGCCTGGCTATTTTGTTGTTGTTGTTGTTGTTGTTGTTGTTGCAGTTGTCATTGTTTAGAAGGCCCGGGATGGGTTCTAACCCACCAGCCTCAGTGTATGTGGCCGGCGCCCTACCCACTGAGCTACGGGCGCCACCAACACAGGCCTCTTTTGACAACTTTTGTGTATTTACCTTCTCAAGATGAGACGGCCAAATTTTTGTGACTAAATCAAAAGCGCTGAAGAAAACCTCAAGCTTCTAGGGAGCATAGAGATTCATGGAAGGGTATTAAGCTAAATTTTCTTTGAGGAGGGAAGGGACTGAGAGGAACATGGTCTGACCCTGGTGCATTTCCTGACAAGGAGAAAGAATGGCCTTTAGCAAATGGCAGGGACCAATTCTCTCAACCAGCACAGCAGATTTGGGTGTGGCAGGACTTCTTGTGAGGAGGCTAATATGTGAGGATGGCATATAATTAAAGCATTGAGAATAGTAACTTTGAAAACCAAATTCTAAAAACTTCAGGATTGGCTCGGTGCCTATAGCACAGTGGTAACGGCGCCAGCCACATACACAGAGGCTGATGGGTTCGAACTCAGCCTGGGCCAGCTAAACAACAATGACAACTACAACAAAAAATACAAGCTGAGCGTTGTGGCGGGCACCTGTAGTCCCAGCTACTTGGGAGGCTGAGGCAAGAGAATCTCTTAAGCTCTAGAGTTTGAGGTTGCTATGAGTTGTGATGCCATGACACTCTACTGAGGACAGCAAAGTGAGAATCTGTCTCAAAAATAGTAATAATAATTTAGGACATATGTGTGGCAAAGGGAGTAGTAGAAGAAATACCTTACTGTATTGTAGGCTTGACAGTTAAAGATTTCAAAGATAGCCTTGATACACTGAAAATTCATGCCCAAGTTTTCAGAACTGGGTTATGCTTTGGGGATTCTTACATAACTGGGGGGGTGGGTGCGGGAATCTTCCCACTTTATACCGCTAACTCTACCAAAAATTAAAAAATAAAAGATCAGAATTGACATAGGACATCTAGTCAGGTTTAACTTTTTATATATATTTTAAAAATACAATAATGCAATTCTCTTTGAATGTCACTATTGTGGAGCAAATTCACTCCACTTAAACATTTAATTTCATCAAAATCTCACAAATGGGTACCATGAAGTTATTTTACTGATAAACAAATTAAGCCTTTTACACAACTTGCTTGAGATCATATTAAGATCAAATTAAGCCTATTACACAACTTGCTTGAGATCATAGAGCTATGTGTTTGTAAATCCAGTACTCAGCCCTATTTTTTTCTTGCCTTCAAAAACTACCTTATATACTTGAGTATAAGCCAAGTTTTTTTGGCACAAAATTTGTGCTAAAAAACCCGAACTCGGCTTATACTCGGGTCATACAGGTTATTTGATTCGGTGCGCGTGCACCTAATCAAATGCACATAGTCTCCAGTCGTCTTCTGCCGTCTGTTTGAGAGGGCCGTGCTTCAGCTCAGTCCAGAAGTTGTGGCTGAACTGAAGAGGTAGGCGGCTGAACTGAACTGTATTCCACTGAATTATTTAACCCACAACTATATAACCCACAGCTTGATTACCTGTTAAGCTACAGTTTTCTGCACTTTACTTAAAGTTTTAAAGTTGTTATTGCTAGTTTACAGTTTTTCTTTAGCAATAAATATTGAAAAGCATTTAACCTACTGATTCCTTAATTATTGTAATTGTTTTGGGTATATATTTTTATTTTTGAAATTTACCAGTGGCTGCTGCATTTTCCACCTCGGCTTATACT